>JAHIAM010021374.1:0-10705 GCA_021605205.1 Aegilops longissima | reverse complement strand
TCGAAACATTTCCTTAGTCCTCTTTAGGTACCTAAGGATAATTTTGACGCTGTCCAAAGGATCTACTCCCGGATCACTATTGTACCTCCTTGCCAAACTCATGGCAAGGTACACGATAGGTTTGGTACACAAGATGGCATACTTTATAGAACCTATGGCTGAGGCATAGGAATGACTTTCATTCTCTCTCATCTTCTGCGGTCAGGTTTTGAGTCTTACTCAACTTCACACCTTGTAACACAGGCAAGAACCCTTTCTTGATCGATCCATTTTGAACTTCTTCAAAACTTTGTCAAGGTATGTGCTTTGTGGAAGTCCTATTAAGCCGCCTTGATCTATCTCTATAGATCTTGATACCCAATATATAAGCAGCTTCACCGAGGTCTTTCATTGAAAAACTATTATTCAAGTATCGCTTTATGCTTTCTAGAAATTCTATATCATTTCCAATCAATAATATGCCATCTACATATAATATCGAAATGCTATGCACTCCCACTCACTTTCTTGTAAATATGGGCTTCACTATAAGGTCAGATAAAACCATATGCTTTGATCACCTCATCAAAAGCGATATTCCAACTCCGAGATGTTTGCACCGTCCATAGATGGATCGTTGAGCTTGCATTCTTTGTTAGCACCTTTAGGATCGACAAAATCTTCTAATTGCATCATATACAACTCTTCTTTAAGATATCCATTAAGGAATGCAGTTTTGACGCCCATTTGCCGATTTCATAATCATAAAATTTGGCAATTGCTAACATGATTCGGACAGACTTAAGCATCGCCACGGTGAGAGAGTCTCATCGTAGTCAACTCCTTGAACTTGTCGAAAACCTTTATGCATAAGTCGAGCTTTGTAGACGAACATTACCATCGCCCGCCTTCTTCTTGAAGATCCATTTATTCTCTATGACTTGCCGATCATCGTGCAATTCCACCAAAGTCCACACTTTGTTCTCATACATGGATCCTATCTCAGATTTCATGGCCTCAAGCCATCTCGTCGGAATCTGGGCTCATCATAGCTTCTTCATAGTCCGTAGGTTTGCCTTGGTCTAGTAACTTGACTTCAGATGGATTACCGTATCACTCGGGCGCCGAACGTGTCTCGTTGGCCTATGAAATTCAGTAGTAACTTGATCTCAAGTTTTATGATCATCATCATTAGCTTCCTCTAGTTGGTGTAGGCATCACGGACCGGTTTTCTCCGATGTGCTACTTTCCAATTCGAGAGAAGGTACAATTACCTCATCAAGGTATACTTTCCTCCCACTCACTTCTTTCATGAAAACTCCTCTAGAAAGGATCCATTCTTAACAGCAAAGATCTTGCCTTCAGATCTATGGTAGAAGGTGTACCCAATGGTTTCTTAGGTATCCTATGAAGACACACTTCTCCGCTCGGTTTCGAGCTTATCAGTCAAGCCTTTTGACATAAGTGTCGATCCCCAAACTTTTAAGAAATGACAACTTAGATTTCTTGCTAAACCACAGTTCATACGGTGTCATCTCAACGGATTTAGACGGTGCCCTATTTAACGTGAATGTGGTTGTCTCTAATGCATAACCCCAAAACGATAGTGGAAAATCGGTAAGAGACATCATAGAACGCACCATATCTAATAAAGTACGGTTATACGCTCAGACACACCATTACTGCCAGGTGTTCCAGTATGCTAGTTGTGAACTATTCCACATTGTTTTATATGAAGGCCAAACTCGAACTCAAATATACGCTCCGATCAGATCATAGAAACTTTATTTTCTTGTTACGATTTATTCTCCCTTCACTCTGAAATTTTTGAACTTTTCAAATGTTTCAGACTTGTGTTTCATTAAGTAGATATACCCATATCTGCTCAAATCATCTGTGAAGGTTAGAAAATAACGATACCCGCCGCGTGCCTCAACACTCATCGGACCGCATACATCGGTATGTATTATTTCCAATAAGTCATTAGCTCGCTCCATTGTTCCGGAGATCGGAGTTTTAGTCATCTTGCCCATGAGGCATGGTTCGCAAGTATCAAATGATTCATAATCAAGTGATTCTAAAAGTCCATCCGCATGGAGTTTCCTCATGCGCTTTGCACCAATATGACCTAAACGGCAGTGCCACAGGTATGTTGCACTATCATTATCAACTTTGCATCTTTTGGCATCAATATTATGAATATGTGTATCACTACGTTTGAGATTCAATAAACCATTTACATTTGGTGTATGACCATAGAAGGTTTCATTCATGTAAACAGAACAACAATTATTCTCTAACTTAAATGAATAACGATTGCAATAAACATGATCCAATCATATTTATGTTCAACACAAACACCAAATACCATTTATTAAGGTTCCACACCAATTCCAAAGGTAGAGGGAGTTGCGATGGTGATCTTATCAACCTTGGAATCACTTCCAACACACATCGTCACCTCGCCTTAACTAGTCTCTGCTCATTCTACAACTCATGTTTCAAGTTACTAATCTTAGCAACTCAACTCAGATCAAATACCCGGGCTACTATGAACACCAAGAAGGTACATATCAATAACATGTATATCGAATATACTTTTGTTCACTTTGCCATCCTTCTTATCCGCCAAGTATTTGGGGCAGTTCCGCTTCTAGTAACCATTCCCTTTGTAGTAGAAGCACTCAATTTCAAGCTTAGGTCCAGATTTGGGCTTTTCACGGGAGTGGCAACTTGCTTGCCATTCTTCTTAAAGTTCCCTTCTTTCCCTTTTCCCTTTCTTGAAACTAGTGGTCTTGTTAACCATCAACACTGATGCTTTTTCTTGATTTCTACTTCGCTGATTTCAGCATCGCCAAGAGCTCGGAATTGTTTTTGTCATCCCATGCATATTATAGTTCATCACTAAGTTCTATTAGCTTGGTGATAGTGACTAGAGAACTCACAATCACTATCTTATCTCGAAGATTAACTCCCACTTGATTCAAGTGATTGTAGTACCTGCATATTCTCGAGCACATGCTCACCGGCGAGCTATTCTCCTCCATCTTGTAGGCAAAGTATTTGTTAGATGTCTCATACCCCTTAACATGGGCATGAGTCCTAAATACCGATTTTCAGATCTTGGAACATCTCATATGCTCAAGGATGCCTCAAAACATTTTTGAAGTCCCAATTTAAGCCGATGGCGAACTAAACTATCAAGTAGTCATCATACCGAGCTTGTCAAACGCTCATAACGCTCAGACCGCCCTCGAATAGGGGTCCTTACCTACGTGTATCAGGACATGAATTCTTCTCCAGGCAACAATGAGGATAATCCCTTATCACGGAAATAAGGGAGCTATATTGTAGGACCTTGAAGTATGACTAGACAGGGGTGATTAGACTAATCGACCAATAAAACCTAACCTTTTCCTAATTTTAGACTTTGGCAGATTTTAGCTATCTTTGAACAAGTCAAGCAATCTTCACACAATTCAAGCAAGCATGCAAAGAGTATATTGGCAGCAGTAAATAAAGGCATGCAACTTGCAAGAATGTAAAGGGAAGGTTTGGAGGATTCAAACGCAATTGGAGACACTAATGTTTTTGTTGTCGGTTCCGATAGGTGGTGCTATCGTGACATCCACGCTGATGGAGACTTCAACCCACGAGGGTAACGGTTACGCGAGTGAACTTGAGGGCTCCACCCACGAAGGGTCCACGAAGAAGCAACCTTTGTTTATCCCACCATGGTCGCAGCCCATGAGGGATTTGGCTCACTAGCTGCAGATCTTCACAAAGTAGGCGATCTCCTTGCCCTTACAAACTCCTTGGTTCAACTCCACAATCTTGTCTGAGGCTCCCAAGTGACACCTAGCCAATCTAGGAGACACCACTCTCCAAGAAGTAACAAATGGTGTGTTGATGATGAACTCCTTGCTCTTGTGCTTCAAATGATAGTCTCCCCAACACTCAACTCTCTCTCACAGGATTTGGATTTGGTGGAAAGAAGATTTGAGTGTAAAGCAACTTGGGGAAGTTAGAGATCAAGATTCATGGTTGGAATGGAATATCTTGGCCTCAACACATGAGTAGGTGGTTCTTCTCGTAATCCGTAAGTTGGAAGTGTAGGTTTGTTCATGGTTTCTCCACTTAATGAAGAGGAGGTGGGTATATATAGCCTCCACACAAAATCTAAATCATATACACAATTTACTAAACTCTTGGGACCGAATCTCATCAAACTCTCTCGAACCGATTTAGTAAACCTAGTGACCGTTAGGGCTTTGGGATCGATATGCATCTCTGTAGGACCGATATGGTTAGGTTAGGTATAACGAATCTTGGTGAGACTGACATACAACCTCCGGGAGACCGATTCGGTAATTAGCTAACCAGAGAGTTGGTCGTAAACTCAGGACCGATTTTTTCTTCGTGAGACCGAAAAGTTAGTTAAACAGAAAGTTTACATTGCAATCTCGGTGGGACTGACGCCACTTCGTTAGACCGAAATCTAATGGAAGGGAAACAGAGATTATAATCCCATTCTCGGTGAGACCGAGATCCCTATCGCTGAAACCGATTTGCCTAGGGTTTGTGGCAGCATGACATATTCGAACTCGGTGGCGTTTGATAGAAAGAATCGGTAGGGCCGAGTTTGACTTTGGGTTTAGGTCATATGTGGATGTGAGAAAGTAGGAGGGTTTTGGAGCATATCACTAAGCACATGGAGCAAGAGGCTCATTAAGCAACACCTCATCCCTTCTTGATAGTATTGGCTTTTCCTATAGACTCAATGTGATCTTGGATCACTCAAATGTAAAATGTAGAGTCTTGAGCTTTTGAGCTTGAGCCAATCCTTTCATTCCAATATTTTGAGGGATCCACTTTCATCATCCATGCCATGCCAATGATTGAGCTTTCTGAAATATTCATCTTGGAATAGTATTAGTTTAATGAGCTATATGTTGTTATGAATTACCAAACCACCTAGGGATAGTTGCAATTTCAATCTCCCTTTTTGGTAATTGATGACAATATATAGATCAAAGCTTTCGACAAATGATAATAAAACTGAAAAACATCGTTGCTTTGAGAAGTATGTGATAAGCAAGAGCTCCCCTAAATTTAGTGCATATCTTAAGATTTGCTTTGGACTGTAAAATGCACAAGAAATTAGGCTCATGGGTTACTCTTCCATGTCACATACATCTTGGTGGAGCGCCAAAATAATAACGATTGAATACATGCACTCATCACCAAGCACAAGGAATGATCATATAAGGATAAATAAGATAATATCACAAAAAGTATAGTGTAGCTTATGATCAAACACATGATCATCAATGTCTCAAGTGTAATGCATAGTATCTCAAGCAATCAAAAGTATAAAGTTCAACCAAGAAGACAAGAGAGAACAAAAGCAACATCTCTCTCTCGAAGCCTCATGATCTATACATTTTTTTCCCCTTGGCAACAAGTTACCAAAAGTTCCTAGAAAATGCATAGCACTCATGTCGCTCTCGTGTCTTGGTCTCGGTGGTGGTGTAGATGGACTCCAAGGATGAACGTGACAAGTAGACGTGTGTTGGAGCCGAAAGGTAGAGCCGAGCCGCTGAGCCGAGCAAAGAAGCGGCTCGTGTCCGAGTTGGCACTGCAAAGAATGACCGAGCTCTAGGCACTGCAAATGCATCAATTGTCGCCTTGCCCTTCCTCTCCTGCATATCATCCTTGTAATCGCTTCCACAAATGATCATCAATCGCCACTACTGACATCAAGATCATAGAATTTTTGTTCCATGATTCTCTCCAGCTGCTCTCCTGGTTTTGAGTTAGGTGGCCAATCCTTCTCAATCCGTAGAGTTGATGCTACTGGCAACCAAGCTGCTCCTGCTGTTCTTCGTAAAGTAATTCGATGCCTCCGCTAGAGTGGGCTTCTCAGTTTTCTTGCCTTTCTCCTTTCTCTCCGAGCTTGTAATCGATGATGGTTCATTCTCACCATGACAACCTGATTGTCCTCAAATTCAGGATAGAGAACCATGTGTTCCTTATCCAATAGATACTCGCCTGTGCCCATCTTCGAAGTTTATCAACCTCTGAATGTGGGGCATAACCACAGCTCCTCTTCCGTCCGTCATCTGTCCCCTTAATTGTCTTCAACTATGAGGCTCATGACCTTGAATTTCCGAGGCACATCAAAACATGAAGCAAATTGATTGCATGCCCTCTAATCATGTTATGGTCAACCGATTTGGGCAATAGAGTATGCCTTAAGATCCAGCTTGATCGAAACAGCCCAGACTATTAAAAATGGACTGATCCAAACTTGAAGGTCTCAAGTGCATCATCCGGGATCTCCTTGTACATCCGCGATGATAGAGCCAGATCCATTTTCTTACCATAAATGTCCAGTCATCCTCACTTTCCTTGGGGCATTGATCAAACTGGCCCATTCCTCTATGGTAGACTGATATTCCTTTCCTTCTCGACATCCAAAACTATCCTCGCCATCCGATAGAAATGTGTCAGAGTAGAATTGCATGATGAGTTCATCGCTCCGGCTTGGTGAGCTCACGCCCAACAAAATCAGCAACTCCACACGAATCGGCTGTCATATACTCAGTAGTGTTCATGCTCTCCTTCATGTAGGTCCAACACCCATCTCATATCGCAAACTATGGGCTTTATCCAGAAGATAGTCTCATAAAAGTCTCCGCCGCTTCCTTGGTTTGGAACCCGTAGTCCAAACAGTCATTCTCCTCGTGGCATATGGATCCACTTCCATAGCCTCAACCCATGATCTCTCCCCGATCTTCATTTTTCAGCCACAGGATGAGCATCATTGTGGTCCGGATCTTGGGTTTGAGCCCTTAGACCTGCCCTTCTTCATCTTCCTCAAGATCAACCTTAGGCATTGGGGCCTTGTTTTTTCAGCTGTTGGTATGCCCCGTATTCCTCTTGCATTCCTTTGGACTTGGGGCTGTCGGGATATACCTCAGATGACCCGCCGGGTTTAAATCCGACTTGAAAAGGATGTTAAACCAACTTTGCAATGAAAAAGAAATGATGATTTAAACCCGTGGTAAACCGTAGGTTAAGGCAAATGTTAAACCCAGAAATGTTAAAGCGAAATGTTAAACCGCAGTTTTAAACCGCAAACAATGATAATCAAGGTTGTGGGGTTTGGCCCAAGACGTTATGAAGCCCAAGATGTTAAGAAGCCCATGGTGATAAGTTAGAATAGTTAAATCTAAGTCCAGTTGGACTCACATGTAACCCGCCTTCAACATATATAAGGAGGGTAGGGCTCCCCAAAGAGGGACAAGCTATGCAAGAAGAAAAGTCTTAGGGCTAGACACAAAGAGGGAGCCGTTTACAGACTGTGATGATAATGAGACTAGCCTCAAACAGATGGAGGGTTGTTACCGATGATGTTTGGCCCGAGGCTGTCTAAACCGGTCTTGTGTTGTTTCTCGTTCGCCAACCCCTCGCTACCCATAGATGCGTTGGGCTAAGTCCTCACCCTAGGACATCCCCGACAATTCCTGGGGCAGCTTTGGGCTTAGTTAGCCCCTGATTTGATAGCATCACCCATCAGCTTTTGTGCCTTGGGTGCTGGTTCCAACCTCTTCTTCTTCTTCTTCCTCTTCCATCATGGAAGGCTTCCCAATCACTCTTGCCATGGTCTTTTGACCCTTTCTTTCCTTTTCTTTCCTCTCCAGAAGTGCTCTTGGGTTGAGATTCCAAAGGAGCTTGAGGACACTGCTTTGGACATTGGTTGTTACCTGTTGGCCTTTTGATTTTCAAACCGGCTTCACCCGATGAGCAACTCCTCTTGAGCACTTTCTTCTTGAGCTTGCCTCATCCTCAACGCCACATAATCCTCATCCTCGCCGAGGTCTTGTTCTTTCTGTCCTTGTAGCCTTGGGCAAATTCGGAGTGCTTCGCCCCTTTCATCCGAGCTGCTTAAGGACTAGTGCCCTCGCCAATTGGATCTGCCCGATTTGTTCGCTATCACTTTGGTCCCAATGCGCTAACCGATCCTGACCTCGTGAATAGTTATAGATGAGGTAGAGGGATGAGCATCACAAAATGGATTTTTGAAAGAATGATTCAAAATTAGTTTTAGTTTCCCACAAAACATTTGATCTACCATTAACCCTGATACCAAGCAGTTTTGGAACATAACTAGTGAACCGCCGACAAGTCATAGTTTTGGGCACGAGACGCTAGGGTTTCACAAAGTTCTGAAATCCACACCGAAGCAACTCCGACCGAGACTTACTAGTGCAATGGCATTAGCCAACGGGGACCGAGTTTTTCAACCTGGTCCGAGATGGTTTCATGAAACCTAACCCAAATTTTCAATCGCAACTATTCTGGATTGATTTGATGGATAGGATTTTCAATCATGGCAAGATGCATAATGAACACAATGTCGAGAATCGGACGAAAAGCACTATGATCGAAGTTCATACCCTAGTTCGGGGAACTGCCACGGGAAGGCGGAGGAGAATTTTTGACAGGAGGAGACCAAGGTGGGGAGGCAGCCAATTTAAGTCGAATCCGAGACCGTTGGTAGAGCGAGCTAGCCGGCAGAAGATTCGAGAAAGTTTTCCAAATTTTGCCCGTTATATATAGTCAGGGTGTGACCGAGGGTACACCGTGGCACCGAGATGCAAAATGGAATAGATAGCAACTGGTGACCAAAACAAATCGTTGCACCGAGATGAAAACCTAGATCGACTTAGTAATCTCGGGATGAGAAATTGAGGAATCTCGAAAAAAATCAAAAGAAGTTTTGGAAGTTTAAGTCCATGAAATCGGGATCGAGTGATCCTCACGAGTGGTTCAATCGACTTGATCAAATTTTGTGATGTAGCATGAATAGAGTTTGAGACGGAAAACATAGATAGCTAGAGAAGGTTCTTAGGCATTCTTGTATCCACTTGGCAAGAAAAGAAGCCAATCAATCAAAACAACAAGTGGATGTCCTCAATGAGTAAATATGCAACCAACATGCTCACACAATAAGATGACAAATGAAATATGTGACAAAGCATGCACAACCAATTCTAGCATCTATCAAACAATTCGATGACTAGGTCATCTATATATGAGTATATTGATTTAGGAGTCAAATGAGAACATTTGATCATAGGTCATACTCATCGCTTAAGCTCAAGGGGTTTCCACTTTACATAAAGCATTTATGTGTTCACATCATTAGAGTTGCTTTGACTCAATTCATAGAGTTAAGCTCCCCTAGATGTGAGATCCCTTAGAGGGATGAACTAACCTTGGGTTTTGTCGATGATGACTTCATGTAGGTGTTGAAGATGTGGATGCTCAATGTTGATGTAGATCGCTTAGAGCAATCCTTTGGAGTGAGTTGCACTTTCAATACTACATGGGTTAGTCCCACAAGGAACAAACAAGAATATCCATAGACATAGAGTGATGCACACACAAAATGATGTCCATGAAAACATTAGGTTACCTTGTCCCTTGCCTTACCAACATGAGGGTTTGTGACTCCTTGAACTAGTGCAAGATATGGAAGTTGATTGCACTTGTCCTTGCCATAATGATATGAGTGAAGAATGTTGGCAGAGTCACCTCAAGAACTCTCTAGTTCTTCTTCTTCGGATCCACATCATCTTGATGGGAATCCTTGGTGTAGTAGTTGTACTTGATGAAGTAGAACTTGACGTAGTCTTGGGAACCCACTTGACCAAGGCCTTAGGTGCTTCTTCAAATGCATCAATCTCCTCTTGAAGCTTGTCCTTGCCTTTGTTCTTGTGGTCTTGTGGTGGAAGATCATCTTGTGCTTGTGTTCCTTGAAGGAAGTAGGATCATACTTCTTGTTGAGGAACAAACTTCGCCTTGGGGTATTGATCTTCTTCCCACTCAACTCCATTGGCATTGAACTTCGCTCAAAACCAACACCTTGATTCTTCCGTGCCTTCCTTGCTTGCATACAATTTCTCAAATTGCTTACTCCCTGCAAGACTCTTGTATACACCTTTCTATAATTCCTTCAATAAGTTGTTTTCTTGCTCAAGTGTAACTTGGCTAAGAGGATCATTAGTGGAATCAAGAGAACTACTAGAAGCAACAATATTGGATTTAGCATTATTATTGTTACTACTAGAGGAAGAATCTTTCTTGTTCTTCTTACTAGACTTGACTTGAGGCATGTAAGTAGATAGAGTAAACGCTATGATGTAAGAAGAACTTTTCACGAGATCATCATTGATTGCCTTTAAGAACTCATGCTCTTGCTCAAGATTGAGCTTTTCAAAGCGTAACTCTCATGAGCCCTTAATAGTCCTCGATGATCTTCGAAGATAGTTTCATGAGCTAACTTAAGAGTGTTTAGTTCTTTAGTTAGACGCTCAATCTTCTCCTTATCATTGTCATTCGTTTATTTTGATTAGCATTGTTAATTGACGTTCATCATAGTATTCATCACTAGAGTTGTCAAAAGTAAATCATCACCCAGCAAGTCATCTTCATCAACATCAAAATCAACATACTGGGTGTGTTACCTTAGGACCTTTGGCCATGAATCATCTACCAATTCCTTCATTTGGTGATTCAAATATGCGAGGAGTTGGTTGACACAAGTGCTAGACCGCAACACCTTCATCTTGAGTGTATTCGAGTCGGAGGATAGCTTCTCGAGTGATGGTCGGAGTCGGAGCCGGATACCCATTCACCAACATGAGCTTGATGTCTT
>JAHIAM010021372.1:0-10915 GCA_021605205.1 Aegilops longissima | reverse complement strand
TTTCTATCCGCTGATTCTACTTATCTATTTTGTCTATCAAAGGACTAACGGATGTCCCTCTTCAGATGGCTCCCCAACGTTCAATCCGGATCGCAATGATGGGGATCACGAACCTCCACCTCCACCTCCGCCTGGAGGCCCGGCAAGCTATCATGGCAGCCACCAATGCCAATGCTCGATGATTTTGCAGCTCTTGCAAGAACGCACTGGGCAAGGCAATCAAGGAATCAAGGTCAAGGCAACAATCAGCACTTTGCTACTTCCGCCTCGCTAATCAGCCAAGTCTTTCCCGGGGTCGAGGCCACAGCCGACGATTGGTTGTGGACATCTCAAGATTTTGATTGTAGCAATGGAGGGACTTTGTCAAGTTTGCATCGCTTCAACTCAAGGATCAAGCCCGAACCAAAGAATACAAAGATTCCAGAGGAGGTCGTATTACCGATGACCCCGGATTTCAGAGCTCATCATTTCCAAAAGTGTTGTTGAGAGGCGGAGGAGTTCCGCAATCTCAAGCAGGCAAATGTCTGTATCAATCAATATCCAGCCGTAAGCTTGCTGCTTTGCTAAGCAAGACGCACTGATGAAAGAGTATGATCTATCAATTCAGAGGTGGTCCGAGAGAAGATCTGCAATTAGCTCTGGCTTTTGAGCCGAAAAGTATGATGATTTCTACAACATGGCACAAGCAAGAAGCTGCCCAGCTCAAATGTGAGGCTTCTAAGAAGAGAATGGATGCGTCACTTTCTTCTTCCTCTCAAGTGGCACAAGAAAAGGTTTTACCTTCCTCCTCCCCGTTCCAAATTTTATCCCAAAGAACTGGGGGATCTTCCCACCCACCCAACCCAAGCTATCGAACAAGTCTAATTCTCAAGCTCCAAGGTCAAGTGCTCCTTACCACCGTCCCTTCCAAGTGACTTGCAACAAGTGTCACAGAAGGTCACTATGCAACAAGTGCTTCAACCAGAGGCGCCTTCCCCTCCTCCCGTGAAATCTTCCAAAGAATGGGTCAAATAATCCCAAGTTTCCCAAAGGTCAATATGATGAATGCAAAAGAGGATTCTTCCGATGTGATATGGGTAATCTTCTTGTTAATGATATTCCCCAAGTCTTATTTGATACGGTGCATCTATTTCTTTCATTCAAGACCTTTTGCATCCATGAACAATTTGCATCGTTGATCGCCTGCCGATAGCGTTTCTCCCGGTTTGTTCATGAATAAAAATGATGGTCCGGATGTTTCTATCAAGATGGGCGATTATAGATTTCTGCTAAACCAATGGTTCTTGGTGACTGGATATTGATCTTATTCTCGGATGGATCTTTATCGACAAAGCTCACTTGATTTGCTGCGGGTTCAATTGACTCACTCTTCTAATGATGTGATCTTATGCCGCCGTGATGAAACCATTCGGTTGTTTTCTCCAATGAGAAGGGCAATGAATGCTATCTCTGATTCATCGCTTTGGAGTACCAAGATGTCTTTCCCAAGAGCTCCGGTATGCCTCCTCATCGCCCTTGAGTTCGATCGATCTTGAGCCCGCATCAACCCCTTGCAAGCCCCCATACAAGCTTGGACCGATGAGCTGAAGGAATTGAAGAAGCAGCTCGATGAACAAGAGCGCCTGGGTTTGATCTGAAGTTCATCTCCTTGGGGTTGTGGTGTTCTTTTGTCCGAAGAAGGATGGCACGGACCGATTTTGGCCGACACCGCCCATTGAATAAGAAGACAATCAAGAACAAGTATCCACTTCCCAACATCAATGAGCTTTTCGAGCAACTCAAAGGTGCAGTTGTTCTGCTTGACCTTCGATGGGTTATCATCGATTGATTCGTGAACAAGATATTCCCAAGACAGTTCAAAAGCTTTGGTTCTTATGAATATATGTATGTCTTTCGCCTTCCCAATGCTCCTCCAACATTCTCTGATGATGAACTTCATATTCAACCCCTACACCAATGAATTGCCTTGGTCTATCTTGATGATATTTTGGTCTTTCCAAGAATAAGAAGGATCATGCCAAACATTTGCAATTGGTCTAGACAAGCTCGAGAGTACCAATTTATGCTAAGTTCTCCAAATGTGAATTTTGGCTTGATGAAGTGCTTTATCTTGGTCATATCATCTCCCCAAGGGATCCATCCCGAGAAGGTGTCCGCATTGTGAATTGGGAACCTCCTATGTCAAAGTTCCAAGGGTTTTGGTCTTGAAGAAAGTTCTTAGAACCCGAGGCTTTCCAATTCCGCTTTATTCCTCTCCCGAGGTAGTTGTTTCAATACCCTCAAAGGAAAATTAATTGTTGACTTGATGAACCAAGATTTAATTTTCTTGATGTTTTAAGGTCCGGAAGAAGGAAAGGTTTTAACCCCCCAAAGCCAACGGGCTCCCCACCCTCTTGAGTTGGGGAGTTGTCCATATTAAAGGAACTTCGTTGGGAAAATGGTTTTCCCAAAGGTCCAAGTACATTTCCTCAACCCAACCTAACCTAAAGTGGTCAAATTTCTCCCCTATAAAAGAACCAATTCACAGAGCTTTAGAGAAGGCTTACCCCCAATTGCCCTTTCACCGGATTCCTTTCCAAGTGAATCTTCTTGCCTCGGCTTTCTTAACCTCAAGTTTTTTGGGATCTTCTGGGCCAACTTCGGCCTTAAAAAGGGAAACTTTCCAAACTTTAAACAAGTGCCCGTTGATGACAAAATCCTTTTTTGAAGGATTGTGGTTCCTGGGTATTCTCTTATGAAGGGAAGTTCTTCCATTATCCCGAAGTTTTCCTCCTCAACAAAAAGGTGGCTTGAAGCGGAAAAGCCAATTTAATTTATGGCGAAAGTGGGCCCCAAAACCCTTCTCTTCAATTTGTTTCCGAATGGAAGGACTTTGAAATGGACTTTACGGTTTTGTAAGGGGAAATGTGCATCTTCTGAGAAATTCAAAGGGCCAATCGCCAAAAAGAGCTTTGGGATAACACCCCGGATTCTTTTACGGACCCAAATGTCTTTACCGGGCCCTTTCCTCCAATTTTGGGAAAGGCCTGGGCCCCTGTTCAAAGAAGCTTCCCCTAAACGTGGGTTCTTTCAAATCCTTGAAAAGGGGCGGATTTCTTTCGTATAAGGGAAGTTTCTTCCATTGCCGAAGTTTCCACCAACACTTCCAAGCAAGTTCGAAGGCCCCATTCAAACTTCAAAGTGGACCTTTTCAAGGTCCAATTGAACCCCTTTGGCTGTTATCCTTGAAGAAAGGAAACTTCGGAAATTCAAACCCGAATGGGTAAACATTAGGAAAGCACCGGGGCGAAAGGAACCACCTCCGCTCCCAATAAAGGAGCCCTTCAAAAACCCCTAGATCGGGGTCCTTTGTATTGGGGAGGGTTGTAACACCCCCAATTTAATCCATTTTTACTCCACCGCAATTTCGATTAAGATATCCTTCGGTTGGGTTTTTCTCATTTTATTTTGGCCAGCGAAACTGCAACAAGTCAATCAAATTTGAAATAAGTGGTCCCCATTGAAATCCGAGCCAATCCCCCGCTTTCCGGGTTTTTCACCTAATCTCGGCGTCCCTTTAGTTTTTGTAAAGGTAACTTTAATTTTCTCCAATTTGCCCGAGTTTGTTTCCTGTGGTTGGTTTTTCCACAGCCAGTCAGTTTTTTCGCATTGGCTCGTTTGATAACGGTTCCCCGATTCCAGCTTTTTGTTGCCGCCAACCCCCTTCCCCCCCCTTTTAGCTTTTTCCTGCTCTCCTTCTAAATACCGATTTGTTGGGCCGGAAAACCACCTCAATTTGGATTTCTCCTTTCTCCCTTCCTATTGAAACCCTTTTCCCCAAACCCTTCAAAACCCCAAAACCCTAAGATTTCTTCCGCGCCGATCACGCCGGGGAAACACCCCATTTCTCTCCCCCAGCCAAAGCCCCCCTCCAAATTCCAATCCTCCCTCCCCAAACCCGGGGCCCCCCCAGGGCCCAAGCCGGAACGCCGGGCCCTTTGGCCAACCCGGGGGCCCCCGGGTCTCCCCTTTCCCCTGTTCCCACCCCACTGGGGCCGGGGCGCTGTTGCCGATCCGGCCCTCGGCTTCCTGGCCCGGCTGCCTCTGGCTCCCTGGCTTACGCTGCCCGCCGGGCGTTCCCTCCGCTGTTTTCCCGGCTCAAAGTCCTGTTCATTCTGGCCCCGCCGCTACTTCCTTCCTCTTTTTTTCCAAGTTTTGATCTAATTGAATTTTGTTGCATTTTCAACGATTGTATTTTGCATCTGAGGTCCATTTTTGGCAGATAATATGTCAAAATGTTCGCCTCAAGAGTAGATCATTTCATCTCATTGCATCATTTTCATTTGAGCTCATCTTATGCCCGAAATCTTTGAAGAGTGCTATGTGATGTTAGTTTCTGTTTCTTACAGAACTTGCACTTTTGTTATTTTTTCCATGATTAATGTGTGCACCCTATGAATTTGAGTCCCATGTGTTTTGAAATATGCCATGCCATCTTTCCAGGGGTTATGTTATTTTTGTGATCTATGTGGTGACTAGCACAAGCATGCAAAGTAGGTGTCCTGATTTGCTGATTTCAGCCCTGTTTTAGCTGATTTTGATGCCATGTTAACTTGATGATACCAGAGATCCTGCATATTTTGAGATACTTCAGTAAGGATGTTTTGTAAAGCATGTCTTCTCTATCCATCCATGCCCTTGTTTGCAATTATGGAGTGCCATAGCTTGAGTCAATCGAGCTCTACTTTTGCTATCAAATGTTTCCTGGCAGATTGTTTACATGTTATTCAATTTTGCCTAGGTTGTTGTGGTTGATCCATATTGCTATGTTATTGTTCTTGCCATGTATGTCTTCTATGTCATGTCTTTTGATGTATGTATGCTTAGTTTTCAATAAGGCTCAGTGAGTGCATTGAGCTTGTAAACATGCCTACTTGTTATCAGTTTTGACATGCCATGTTGCTGAATCTGTTAATAAATTTCAATATTGACATTGTTACTATATTTTCTAACCTTTTGGCTTATGGTCAGTAAGGGACTTTTGTTCTATGCTTTGAGTAGATTCATGCCATGCCATGTTTTGCTATTTTAAGTTCCTGTAGCATGGTTTTGTTGCTCTGAACATTGCAACCTGATGCTGTTTTTGCCATGTCCAGCCTGATATTTTGTGCACTTTTGCCATGCTTGTTTGAACCTGTTATGATGTGAACTGCCAGCTCAGTGCTCATCTTTTGTCGAGCATCCGTAGATCACTGCCAGTCTTTGTTGATACGTTTGGGTGCAGTAGCTTATTTTTGTTTTGCTAAGTGGCATCATGCTGTTAATGGCAGATTTGTGCCATTCTTGTTTTGCTTGTCATTTCCAAACCGATCCGATTCCGTGATCTTTATATCGATTTCAACCGAAATCATCTCATCTTTCCAGTGGCAACTTGGTTTGCCAAGTTGATGCCTGGTTCATCATTTACCTTCCGAGCGCAATACGCATTGCATATCCATCTCGCATATCATGTCATGTTTTGCATCATGTTGATTGTGCATTGCACCGTGATTTATTGTGGTTCCTTTGTTTGTGTTGTTGCTTTGTAGAGCCGGAGACGAGTACTGAACGAGGAACCTGTTGAGAACGCCAAGGATCAAGCTTTGACAACTTGAGAACATTGGCAAGATGACCATACCCAAATCACTTCTATCTTTTATGCTAGTTGCTCGCTTTGCTATGCCTATGCTGATGCCTACCACTTGCTATATCATGCCACCCATATTGCCATGTCACCCCTAACCATCCTTTCCTAGCAAACCGTTGATTGGCTATGTTACCGTTTGCTCTTATAGGCTGTTGTTGGAAGATGAAGTTTGTTCCTTGTTGAACATGGAGATGTTGTTCCTTTTGGAACATGTTTACTTGTTGGGGATATCACAATATATATCTGCTATAATTAATACATCTATATACTTGGTAAAGGGTGGAAGGCTCCCTTATGCTTGGTGTTTTGTTCCACTTTCCACCCTAGTTTCCCATACCGTGTTATGTTCCTTGATTTTTGCTCTTACACGGTTGTGATTTAGGGACCCCTTGACTTCGCTTTGAATAAGACCCTCCAGAAGGCCCAACTTTGGTTTTACCATTTGCCACCTGCCCCTTTTCCGAGCCCGAGGGTCATCTTATTTTAAACCCCCACCCTTTTTCAAAGGTGGCCAACCTGGCGATTCCGCTCCAACGGTCTATGCCAACCCACGCTTTTCCCATCCTGTGCCTCGAGAACGAGATATTGCAGCTCCTATCGGGATTTGTCGGACATTCGGGTGGCTTTGTGGTCTTGTTTTATTTGTCGAAATGTCTTGTAGTCCGGATTCCGAGATTGATCGGGTCTTCCCGAGAAGGAATATCCCGCTGACCGTGAGAGCTTATAAGGGTGTTGGGACACCGCAGGTAATATCTTTCAAAGCCGTGCCCGCGTTATGAGGCATGGGAATTTGTTAATGTCCGTTGTAGAAAACCCAAGTTGACCTCAAATAAAATAACATCAACAAGGGTAACTGGGATGGTCTCTTCTGGGAGTCCGGAAGTGAACACGGTGTTGGAGTTATGTCCGACGGTAGTTCAGATCACTTCTTGATCGCTACTAGTTTCACGACGTTTTCTCCTTCTCGCCTTTTTTGGATGTAGCCACCATATATTAGTCGCTTGTGCAGCTCCACTTTACTACTCGTCCTTCCTATAAAAATAGTCTTGATCTGGGTGAGATTGCTGAGTCCCCGTGACTCAAGATACTTCCAAAACAGTTGGTGTTCCGATGATGCCAAAGGTGACCAACCGAGCTCAGGGGAGTTCGACGAGGAACGTGGTCATTTGTGTCTTTTCCGATGATCGGAGGGTGCCCCTGGGACGATTCGGGATCGTGTAGCATTTGGGGTATCTTTTTATTTTGGTTCCGTAGTCGGACCTTGAGTGTACTCAATGATGGATGTTTATTTATGTATGGTGAAGTGGCATCGAAGCCAACTATGTATTCTTTCCCTTATTTATTACATGGGTTGTGTGAAGATTACCTCACTTACATTGCTTTCAATGCTTAGTCAAGGTCTCACACGGGGAGATATAGCCGACGGGCGTTAAGGAGATCCCCGATCTCCGGGCCGGGGGAGAGAGACAGGAGGGGCAGCCCGGGATGGGAAAAACTCCCCGCCTGAATAACCCCCCCACGCCCCCAGCGGGCCGAGGGGGTAGTTTGGAGCGGTAGTATCACCCAAAAGGGATACCCCAAAAAAAAAGAGAGGCCTAGGAAAAAAAGGAAGAAAATACACCAAAGGAACGAAAGGCAATGAAAGAAGGACCATCAAAACAAAAACACACGAAACACAACCGAACCCACCTTCAAAGCAAACAACACAAAAAGGAGCAAGCTCGTCCTCGAGAGGGGGGCCGAGCCACCTATGTTTGAGTCAATTGGTATGGCACCCAAGAATTATCCTGGGTCCATGACCAAACTCCCTTGAAGCGGCCCCATCAACAATGGCTAAAGTGAAAGAGTTGAGTTTTATATGGGGGAGGAGAGTTCATTAAGAGAACAACACTCCCCCACGCCATGCCTACACCTAAACTAGACATCACATTGAGTGTGGTGGACGAGGTTCAAGTCACATTGCTCAAATCAATGATATTTAGCTCATGCCTTAACCGCTAAATCTTGCTTCATCCAAGGGCTTCGTGGAAAATATCTTCAAGGTTATCGAGTGTTGACATACTTGAGCCTCGATCTCCCTCGCCTAATGTGATCCCGGATGAAGTGATACCAATCTCAATGTGCTTCGCCTTGAAGTGTTGCACCGGGTTGAGAGAAATCTTGATGGCACTTTCTTATCACACCAAAAGGCACTTTGTCACAATTGACACCGATTTTAAAGTTTGCCTCATCCATAGGAGTTGAGCACAACAACTCCCGCCCCACATAATCCCCAAAGGGAGAGACACACAACTTGCTTTTTGGAAGACCAACTTACCAAAGAGCAACCAAGAAATTGGCACCTCCTGGTGGATTTCCTATCCACTTTGTCTCCCGCCAATCGAATCAGAATCCTTCAAGCTTGAAGTTTGCTCCTCTTGGGTACCATAAGCCAAAGTTTGGGGTATGAGCCAAATATCGAAGATTCGCCCGCCACATAGTGACTTTCCTTCAAGGCTTGAAACCGGACACATACCCACACTCAACATGATATCCGGTCTAGATGCACAAAGGTAAAGCAAAGATCCAATCATGGAGCGATATACCATCCACCGCTTACCATTGGGATCAACAAGTTGGCACTTGGTAGGCATTTGTGTAGCCGCTTGACATCACTTAGCTTGAATCTTTTGAGCATGTCTTGAGGTATTTCGCTTGGTTGATGAAGGTTCCTTCTTCTTTGTTTGATGTCGAAACCAAGGAAGAACTTCAACTTCCCATCGAAGACATCTTGAACTTGGAGGTCATGAGGGCAAATTCTCATTGAAATTTGTTAGAGAACCAAAGATAATATCATCAACGATAGTTGGCATACAAACAACTCCCCATCGACCTTCTTAGTAAAAAGAGTGGGATCGGTTTGCCCCACTTCAAAGCCACGATCTTGTAGCAACTCTAAGGTGGTCATACCACGCTGGGGCTTGTTTAAGGCCATAGAGTGCCTTATCGAGTTGATACACATGATCCGGAAAGTAGGGTCCTCGAACCCGGGGTTGCTTGACATAGACCAACTCATTAATGGGACCATTAAGAAAAGCACTTTTCACATCCATTTGTTGCAACTTAAAGTTGTGATGGGAAGCATAAGCAATCAACAAACAATGGATTCAAGACGAGCAACGGAGCAAAGGTTTCACCGTAGTCGATACCCTCGACTTGGGAGTAGCCTTGTGCTACCAATCTTGCCTTTGTTAATGATGTTCCCATGAGCATCTTGCTTGTTCTTGAAAATCCACTTGGTTCCAATGACGCTTTGGGTTCTCCGATGGCCTTGGCACCAATCTCCACACCTTGTTGTACTCAAAGTTGTTGAGTTCTTCATGCATGGCATTGAGCCAATCCGAGTCTTCAAGCGCCCATATACCTTTTGAGGTTCAACACAAGAGACAAACGCGTGATGTTCACAATAGTTTGCCAATTGTCTACGAAGTGCTTACTCCTTTTCTTAGGCTTCCAACCACATTCTCCATGAGATGACCTTTGGTTGTGAGTTTGAAGCAATCTTGGCCACGACGCTCTAATTCCTCCTGAGGTGAGATGAGGAGGGGTGACTTGATCATCTTGAGCGCCTGCCTTGGCATGAACTTCATCTTGAGCATCCGGGAGAGAACTTGACCTTGGGCATCATTTAAGGTGATATCATCGCCTTGAGCACGATCTTGCCCTTGGTCTTGTTCTTGAGGTTGAGGGCCTTCACTTTGTTCTTCGAGGCAGGGCCTTGGTTGGTGATGGCTCCACTTGAGTGGAGCATTGTCCTTCTCCTCGCCACAAGGGGTTCCTCAATGGGTAGGATGAAGCCAACTCCCATTCTTCTTATGGCTTGGGAGGAATTTCATCACCTACATCACAAGTGCCACTTTGCTCCACTTGGGAGCCAGTATTCTCATCAAACTCACGTTACACGTCCTCAATAAGTCCCGTGGATTTATTGAGGACACGGTAAGCATGAGAGTTTGTAGCATAACCAACAAATATGCCCTCATGAGCTCTAGCTTCAAATTTAGACATACGAACACCTTTCTTGAGAATGAAACACTTACACCCAACACCGAAGTACTTGAGGTTGGGCTTGTTGCGGTGAGTATCTCATAAGGAGTCTTGTTCAAGCCTTTGCGGAGATAGAGCCGATTGGATGCATGACAAGCGGTGTTGATGGCTTCGCCCAAAAGTTGTATGGAGACTTGAACTCCGCCATCATGGTCCTTGCCGCATCCATCAACGTCCGGTTCTTTCTTCCGCCACACCATTTTGTTGAGGGGTATATGGTGGAATATTGATGCTTGATTCCTCATCACTAAGAAACTCATCCAAGGTGTAGTTCTTGAACTCTGTGTCGTTGTCACTTCTTATAGTCAAGATCTTTGCATTATGTTGACGTTGAGCTTCATTTGCAAAGTCGATGACGGTTTGTTGGGTCTCACTCTTCCTCTTGAAGAAATATACCCAAGTGTATCTTGAATAGTCATCCACGATCACCAAGCAATACTTTCTTCCTCCAAGACTATCAATGATGGTGGCCCAAAGAGATCCATTGAAGGAGCTCCAAGGGTCTCTTTGAGTATATGATAGTTGTGGAGGGTGAGCCTTCTCATGAAGCTTTCCTTCAATACAAGCACCAAGCACGGTCTTTGGCAAACTAACATTTGTTAGTCCACAACATGGTCCCCTTGAGAAGACTTTGCAAAGATCTCATATTGACATGGGCTAAACGGCGATGCCAAAGCCATCCCACGCCAACTTTAGCCATTAGGCATGTCGCGGTCTTAGTGGGTCGCTCCAAAAGTTAATCACATAGAGACCGCTGACATGCCCAACAAAGGCTACTTTAAGAGTATTGCTCCACAAGAGGGCCACGTATCAATGTCAAAGAAAGTAGCAAAACCCATGACCCAAGTTGACGAACGAAAGCAAATTGTATGAAGGGACTCAACAAGCATGACTTTCGATTGTAAGATCATGAGAAATGACAACCTTGCCGAGACCCAATACCTTAGAATGTGATGCATCACCCCACTGACATCGGTGGGCATAGATGGAATCTCTTGCACGCCCACCACCATGTCCTTGCTTCCGGTCATATGATGTGTTGCTCCACTCAAGCAACCATGATTCCCCACCGAAGCAAACCCTCAAGAGATCAATGTTGTTTTAGGTACCCATTTGGTAATGGGTCCTTTGATGTTAGTAACGAGGGTCTTAGGAACCCAAATA
>JAHIAM010021371.1:0-29323 GCA_021605205.1 Aegilops longissima | reverse complement strand
TGCATAACTCATAGTTACAGGAACATGTATAGGTCATGAAGAAAGCAATAGCAATATACTAAACGATCAAGTGCTAAGCTAACGAATGGGTCATGTCAATCACATCATTCTCCCATGATGTGATCCCATTAATCAAATGACAACACATGTCTATGGTTAGGAAACATAACCATCTTTGATTAATGAGCTAGTCTAGTAGAGGCATACTAGTGACTATCTGCTTGTCTATGTATTCACACATGTATTATGTTTCCGTTAATACAATTCTAGCATGAATAATAAACATTTATCATGATATAAGGAAATAAATAATAACTTTTATTATTGCCTCTATGGCACATTTCCTTCAGCCTCCCACTTGCACTAGAGTCAATAATCTAGATTACACAAGAATGATTCTAACACCCATGGAGTCTTGGTGTTGATCATGTTTTGCTCGTGGAAGAGGCTTAGTCAACGGGTCTGCAACATTCGTAACCGTATGTATTTTGCAAATCTCTATGTCTCCCACTTGGACTTGGTCCCTAATGGAATTGAAGCGCCTCTTGATATGCTTGGTCCTCTTGTGAAATCTGGATTCCTTTGCCAAGGCAATTGCACCAAGATTGTCGCTGAAGATCTTCATTGGTCCCATGCACTAGGTATGACACCCAGATCGGAAATGAACTCTTTCATCCAGATTCTTCATTTGCTGCTTCCAAGCAGCTATGTACTCCGCTTCACATGTAGATCCCGCCACGACGCTTTGTTTAGAACTGCACCAACCGATAGCTCCACCGCTTAATAAAAACACGATCCGGTTTATGATTTAGAATCGTTCGGATCAAGGTCAAAGCTTGCATCGACGTAACCATTTACGTACTAGCTCTTTGTCACCTCCATATACTAGAAACATATCCTTAGTCCTTTTAGGTATTTCAGATGTTCTTGACCGCTGTCCAAAGGATCCACTGGATTACTTTGGTACCTTCCCGCCAAGCTTTCATCGCTAAGCATATGTCGATCCGGTACAAGATTGCATACATGATAGAGCCTATGGTCAAGCATAGGAACATCTTTCATTTTCTCTATCTTCTCGGCTGTGGTCGGGCATTGAGTCCTGACTCAATCTACACCTTGTAATACAGGTAAAAACCTTTCATTGCCTCGATCCATTTTGAACTTTTTCAAAACTTTATCAAGGTATGTGCTTTGTGAAAGTCCAATTGCCGCCTTGATCTATCTCTATAGATCTTGATGCCCAATATGTAAGCAGCTTCACCGAGGTCTTTCATTGAAAAACTTTTATTCAAGTATCCTTTATGCTATCCAGAATTTATATCATTTCCAATCAATAATATGTCGTCCACATATAATATCGTAAATGCTACAGAGCTCCCACTACTTTCTTGTAAATACAAAGCTTCCAAAAGTCAGATAAAACCATATGCTTTGATCACACTATCAAAGCGCTTATTCCAACTCCGAGAGGCTTGCACCAAACCATAAATTGATCGCTGGAGCTTGCATACTTTGTTAGCACCCTTTGGATCAACAAAACCTTCCGTTGCATCATATACAACTCTTCTTCTAGAAATCCATTCAAGAATGCAGTTTTACATCCATTTGCCAAATTTCATAATCATAAAATGCGCAATTGCTAACATGATTCGACAGACTTAAGCATTGCTACGGTGAGAAGGTCTCATCGTAGTCAACCCTTGAACTTGTCGAAAACCTTTCACAACAAGTCGAGCTTTGTAGACAGCTACATTACCATCGCCAATACCTTCTTCTTAAAGATCCATTTATTCTCAATGGCTTGCCGATCAATGGCAAGTCAACCAAAGTCCATACTTTGTTCTCATACATGGATCCCATCTCAGATTTCATGGCTTCCACCCATTTCGCTGAACTGGGCTCACCATCGCTTCTTCATAGTTTGTAGGTTCGCCATGGTCAAGTAACATGACTTCCAATAGGATTACCGCATCACCTCGTGCGATTTTACTCCGTTGACCTACGGTTCAAGAGCAACTTGATCTGAAGTTTCATGATCAACATCATTAGTTTCCTCACTAATTGGTAGTTGTCACAGAACCATTTCTTGTGATGAACTACCTTCCAATAAGGGAGCAGACATGCTATCTCATCAAGTTCTACTTTCCTCCCACTCACTTTCTTCGAGAGAAACCTTTTTCTAGAAAGGATCCGAATTTAGCAACGAAAAATCTTGCCTTCAGATCTCAGGATAGAAGGTGTACCCAATAGCTTCCTTTGGGTACCCTATGAAGACACATTTCTCTATTTGGGTTCGAGCTATCTGGTTGAAGTTTCTTCACATAAGCATCGCAGCCCCAAACTTTAAGAAACGACAACTTTGGTTTCTGCCAAACCACAGTTCATACAAAGGTCGCCTCAACGGACTTAGATGGTGCCCTATTTAACGTGAATGCGCCGCCTCTAAAGCATATCCCCAAACGATAGCGGTAAATCAAGAAGAGACATCATAGATCGCACCATATCAAGTAAAGTACGACACGACGCTCGACACACCATTTCTCTCGTGGTGTTCCGTGGCATGGAGTTGCTAAACTATTCCACATTGTTTCAAATGTAAACCAAACTCGAACTCAAATATTCTCCTCCACGATCGATCAGAAACTTTATTTTCTTGTTACGATGATTTTCCACTTCACTCAAATTCTTTGAACTTTTCAAACGCTTTCAGATTTGTGTTTCATTAAGTAGATATACCCATATCCGCTTAAATCATCTCGTGAAGGTGAGAAAATAACGATACCCGGCTGCAAGGCCTCAACATTCATTGACCACAAACATCAAGATGTATGATTTCCAACAAATTAGTTGCTCGCCCATAGTTCCGGAGAACGGCGTTTTAGTCATCTTGCCCATGAGGCACGGTTCGCAAGTACCAAGTGATTCATAATCAAGTGATTCCAAAAGTCCATCAAGATGGAGTTTCTTCATGCGCTTACAATCGATATGACCTAAACGGCAAGGCCACAAATAAGTTGCTTTATCATTATCAACTCGCATCTTTTGGTTTCAACACTATGAATATGTGTATTACTACTATCGAGATTCAATAAAATAGACCACTCTTCAAGGGTGCATGACCATAAAAGATATTATTCATATAAATAGAATAACCATTATTCTCTGTTTAAATGAATAACCGCCTCGCATCAAACAAGATCCAGATATAATGTTCATGCTTAACGCTGGCACCAAATAACAATTATTTAGGTCTAAAACTAATCCCGATGGTAGATGTAGAGGTAGCGGCGTCAATCGCCATCACATCGACTTTTGGAACCATTTCACGCCAAGATCGTCACCTCGCCCCAGCCAATCTTCGCTAATCCGTAGTTCCTGCTTCGAGTTGCAAATATTAGCAAACAAAACCAGATCAAATACCCAGTACTACTACGAGTATTAGTAAGGTACACATCAATAACATGTATATCACATATACCTTTGATCACCTTGCCATCCTTCTTGAAGGAAATATGCCCTAGAGGCAATAATAAAGTTATTATTTATTTCTTATATCATGATAAATGTTTATTATTCATGCTAGAATTGTATTAACCGGAAACACAATACATGTGTGAATACATAGACAAACAGAGTGTCACTAGTATGCCTCTACTTGACTAGATCGTTAATCAAAGATGGTTATGTTTCCAACCATAGACATGAGTTGTCATTTGATTAACGGATCACATCATTAGGAGAATGATCTGATTGACATGACCCATTCCGCTAGCCTAGCACTTGATCATTTAGTATATTGCTATTGCTTTCTTCATGACTTATACATGTTCCTCGTAATTATGAGATTATGCAACCTGCTTACACGGAGGAACACTTTGGTGCTACCAAACGCCACAACGTGAATCGGGTGATTATAAAGGAGTACTACAGTGTCTCCAAAGGTACATGTTGGGTTGGCGATTTCGAGATTAGGTTTAGTCACCCGATTGCTCGGAGAGGTATCTCTAGGTTTCTCGTAATACACATCACATAAGCCTTGTAAGCATTGCAACTAATAAGTTAGTTGTGAGATGATGTATTACGAACGAGTAAAGAGACTTGCCGAACGAGATTGAACTAGGTATTGATACCGACGATCGAATCTCGCAAGTAACATACCGATGACAAAAGGGAACAACGTATGTTGTTATGCGGTTTGACCGATAAAGATCTTCAGAGAATATGTAGGAACCAATATGGGCATCCAGGTTCCGCTTATTGGTTATTGACCAAGAATAGTTCTAGGTCATGTCTACATAGTTCTCGAACCCGTAGGGTCCGCACGCTTAAGGTTTCGGCGATGCTTATATTATGAGTTTATGAATTTTGATGTACCAAGGAGTTCGAGTCCCGGATGAGATCGGGACATGAAGAGGAGTCTCAAATGGTCGAGACGAAAGATCGATATATTAGACGACTATATTCGAGTTCGAAAGGTTCCAATGATTCGGTATTTTTCGAGTACCGAGAGTTACGGAATTCGCCGGGAGAAGTATTGGGCCTTATTGGGCCTCAAGGGAAAGAGAGAGGGCTGCCTAGGCAGGCCGCTGCTTCTCATGGCCTAGTCCGAATTGGACTAGGGAGGGCCGCACCCTTCCTTCCTTCCCTCTCTCTTCCCTTACTTGTCTCCTACTCCTAATACATGGAAGGACCCTAGTTGATTAGGAAGGGGAATCACTCTCCTGGGAGTAGGACTCCCCATGGCGCGCCCCTCCTAGGGCCGGCCACCTCCTCCCTCCCTCCTTTATATACGGGGCAGGGGGCACCCCATGACACACAAGTTGATCTACGGATCGCCTTAGCTGCAGTGCCCCCTCCACCATATCCCACTTCGTCATATCGTCATGAGCTTAGGCGAAGCCTCGCGCCGTAGTCATATCGTCATGAGCTTAGGCGAAGCCCTCACGCCGTGGAGCATCATCATCGCCACCACGCCGTCAGGTCGACGGAACTCATCCCCGACGCTTTGCTGGATCGGAGCCCGGGATCGCCATCGAGCTGAACGGTGTGAACTCGGAGGTGCCGTACGCTCGTACTTGATCGGTCGGATCGTGAAGACGCACGACCACATCAACCGCTTGTCATAACGCTCCGCTACGGTCCACGAGGGTACGTGGACAACACTCTCCCTCTCGCTATGCCATCACCATGATCTTGCGGTGCGAGGGAAATTTTTGAAATTACTACGCCCCAACAAAGGGCATCCGAGCCTGGTTTTATGCGTTGATGTCATATGCATGAGTAGAACACAAGTGAGTTGTGGGCGATATAAGTCATACCGCTACCAAAGATGTCATACTTTGGTTCGGGCGGTATTGTGAGATGAAGCGCCCGGACCGACATTACGCCAGACGCTTACGCGAGACTGGTTTCACCGCTCGAGCACTCGCTGCTTAAAGGTGACCGGAGGGTGTCTGCTTCTCTCACTTTAGTTGAACTGAAAGTGGCTACGCCCGTCCTTGCGAAGGTTAAAACAGCACCAACTTGACAAACTATCGCTGTGGTTTTGATGCGAGGTAAGAACGGTTCTTGCTCAGCCCGTAGCAGCCACGTAAAACTTGCAACAACAAAGTAGAGGACGCCTAACTTGTTTTTGCAGGCATGTTGTGATGTGATATGGTCAAGACGTGATGCTATATTTTATTGTATGAGATGATCATGTTTTGTAACCGTTATCGGCAATCGGCAGGAGCCATATGGTTGTCGCTTATTGTATGAAATGCAACGCCATGTAATTGCTTTACTTTATCACTAAGCAGTAGCGATAGTCGAGAAGCAATAGTTGGCTAGATGACAACGATGCTACGATGGAGATCAAGGTGTCGCACGGTGACGATGGTGATCATGACGGTGTTTTGAGATGGAGATCACAAGCACAAGATGATGATGACCATATCATATCACTTATATTGATTGCATGTGATGTTTATCCTTTATGCATCTTATCTTGCTTTGATTGACGGTAGCATTATAAGATGATCTCTCACTAAAATTATCAAGAAGTGTTCTCCCGAGTATGCACCGCTATGAAAGTTCTTCGTACCGAGACACCACGTGATGATCGGGTGTGATAGGCTCTACGCTCAAATACAACGGTGCAAAACAGTTGCACACGCGAATACTCAAGTTAAACTTGACGAGCCTAGCATATAACAGATATGGCCTCGAACACGGAGACCGAAGGTCGAACGTGAATCATATAGTAGATATGATCAACATAGTGATGTTCACCATTGAAACTACTCCATCTCACGTGATGATCGGACATGGTTTAGTTGATATGGATCACGAATCACTTAGATGATTAGAGGGATGTCTATCTAAGTGGGAGTTCTTAAGTAATATGATTAATTGAACTTTAATTTATCATGAACTTAGTCCCGTAGTATTTTGCAAAATTATGTTGTAGATCAATAGCTCGCATTGTTGCTTTCTATATGTTTGTTTTGATATGTTCCTAGAGAAAATTATGTTGAAAGATGTTAGTAGCAATGATGCGGATTGGATCCGTGATCCGAGGTTTATCCTCATTGCTGCACGTAAGAATTATGTCCTTAATGCACCGCTAGGTGACAGACCTATTGCAGAGCAAATGCGCACGTTATGAACATTTGGCTAGCTCAATATGATGACTACTTGATAGTTTAGTGCACCATACTTAACGGCTTAGAATCGACTTCAAAGACGTTTTGAACGCCATGGACCATATGAGATGTTCCAGAATTGAAGTTAATATTTCAAGCAAATACCCGAGTTGAGAGATATGAAGTCTCCAACAAGTTCTATAGCTAAAAGATGGAGGAGAATCGCTCAACTAGTGAGCATGTGCTCGATTGTCCGGTACTTCAATCGCTTGAATCAAGTGGGAGTTAATCTTCCGATAAGATAGTGATTGACAGAATTTTCTAGTCACCATCACTAAGTTACTAGAACTTCGTGATGAACTATAGTATGCAAGGGATGACGAAAACGATTCCCAAGCTCTTCGCGATGCTAAAATCGACGAAGGTAGAAATCAAGAAAACATCAAGTGTTGATGGTTGACAAGACCACTAGTCTCAAGGAAAAGGGCAAAGGGAAGAAGGGGAACTTCAAGAAGAACGGCAAGCAAGTTGTTACTCGAGTGAAGAAGCCCAAGTCTAGACCTAAGCCCGAGACTAAGTGCTTTTGCTGCAATGGAACTGGTCATCGAAGCGGAACTACCCCAAGTATTTGGCGGATAAGAAGGATGGCAAAGTGAACAAAGGTATATTTGATATACAGATTATTGATGTGTATTTTACTAGTGTTCGTAGTAACCCCTCGGTATTTGATACTGGTTCGCCTAAGAGTAGTAACTCAAACGGAGTTGCAGAATGAATGAAACTAGTTGAAGGGGAAGTGACGATGAGTGTTGGAAGTAGTTCCAAGATTGATATGATCATCATCGCACACCCCTATACTTTCGGATTAGTGTTAAACCTAAATAAATGTTATTTGGTGCTTGCATTGAGCATGAATATGATTTGATCATGTTTATTGCGAATACGGTTATTCATTTGAAGTTAAAGAATAATTGTTATTCTGCTTACATGAATAAGACCTTCAATGGTTATACACCCAATGAAAATAGTTTGTTGGATCTCGATCGAGTGATACACATATTGATAATATTGATGCCAAAAGATGCAAAGTTAATAATGATAGTGCAAATTATTTGTGGCACCGCCGCTTAGGTCATATTAGTGTAAAGCGATGAAGAAACTCCATGCTAATGGGATTTTGGAATCACTTGATTATGAATCACTTGATGCTTGTAACCATGCTTTATGGGCAAGATGACTAAAGACTCGTTGTCCGGAACAATGGAGCGAGCAAATGACTTATTGGAAATAATACATACTGATGTATGCGATCCAATGAGTGTTGATGCTCGTGGAAAGTATCGTTATTTTCTAACCTTCACAAGATGATTTGAGCAGATATGGGTATATCTTCTTGATGAAACATAAGTCTGAAATAGTTGAAAAGTTCAAAGAATTTCAGAGTGAAGTAGAAAATCATCATAACAAGAAAATAAAGTTTCGCGATGTGATCGTGGAGATGAATATTTGAGTTACGAGTTTGGTCTTCAATTAAAACAAAGTGGAATAGTTTCACAGCTCACGCCACCGGAACACCACAACGTTATGGTGTGTCCGAACGTCAGAATCAGATTTTTATTTTGATATGGTGCGATCAATGATGTCTCTTACCGATTTACCAATATCGCTTTGGGGTTATGCATTAGAGACAGCTGCATTCACGCTTAATAGGGCACCATCTAAATCCGCTGAGATGACAACGATGAACTATGGTTTAGCAAGAAACCTAAGCTGTCGCTTCTTAAAGTTTGAGGTTGCAATGCTTATGTGAAAAGTTTCAACCGATAAGCTCAAACCCAAATCGGAGAAGTGCGCCTTCATAGAATACCCAAAAGAAAATGTTGGGTACACCTTCTATCACAGATCCAAAGGCAAGTTTTCGTTGTTAAGATGGATCCTTTCTAGAGAAGAAGTTTCTCTCGAAAGAAGTGAGGGAGGAAAGTAGAACTTGATGAGGTAATTGTACCTTCTCCTTATTGGAAAGTAGTTCATCACGTAAATCAGTTCCGTGATTCCTACACCAATTAGTGAGGAAGTTAATGATGATGATCATGAAACTTCAGATCAAGTTGCTACCAAACCTCGAGGTCTTCCAGAGTAAGATCCGCACCAGAGTGGTACGGTAATCATGTTCTAGAAGTCATGTTACTAGACCATGATGAACCTACGGACTATGAGGAAGCGATGATGAGCCCAGATTCGCGAAATGGCTTGAGGCCATGAAATCTGAGATAGGATCCATGTATGAGAACAAAGTGTGGACTTTGATGGAGTTGCTCGATGATCGCAAGCCATATTATATAAATGGATCTTCAAGAGGAAGATGGATGCCGATAGTAGTGTTACTATCTATAAAGCTCGACTTGTCACAAAAAGGTTTTCGACAAGTTCAAGGTGTTGACTACAATGAGATTTTCTCAACAGTAGCGATGCTTAAGTCTGTCCGAATCATGTTAGCAATTGCCACATTTTATGAAATCTGCAAATGGATGTCAAAACTACATTCTTTAATGGATTTATTAAAGAAGAGTTGTATATGATGCAACCGAAGGTTTTGTCAATCCTAAAGGAGCTAACAAAATGTGCAAGCTCCAAATGATCCATCAATGGACCGTGCAAGCATCTCGAGTTGGAATATACGCTTTGATGTGTTGATCAAAGCATATAGTTTTATACAGACTTTTGAAAAGCCTCAGATTTACAAGAAAGTGAGGGAGCACTACAGCATTTCCGATAAGTATATGTGAATGACATATTGTTGATCGGAAATAATGTAGAATTATTCTGCAAAGCATAAAGGAGTGTTTGAAAGGAGTTTTTCAAAGAAAGACCTCGTGAAGCTGTTATATATTGAGCATCAAGATCTATAGAGATAGATCAAGACGCTTGATAAGTTTTTCAATGAATACATACCTTGACAAGATTTTGAAGTAGTTCAAAATGGAACAGTCAAAGAAAGAGTTCTTGCCTTTGTTACAAGGTGTGAGATTGAGTAAGACTCAAAACCCACCACGGCAGAAGATAGAAAGAGAATGAAAGTCATTCCCTATGCATCAGCCATAGGTTCTATAAAGTATGTCATGTTGTGTACTGATCTATTGCATACCCTACCACTAAGCTTGGCAAGGAGTGCAATAGTGATCTAGGAGTAGATCAATGGACAGCGGTCAAAATTATCCTTAGTGGAATAAGGATATGTTTCTATTATGGAAGTGAAAAGGGTTCGTCAGAAGGGTTACGCCGATGCAAGTTTTAACACTAATCTAGATGACTCGAGTCTCAATCTGATACATATTGAAAGTGGGAGCAATTATCTAGATTAGCTCCGCATGAGCATTGTAGACATAGAAATTTGTAAATACTTACGGCTCAATGTGATGCACTCTGCTGACTAAAATTATCTCACAAGCAAAACATGATCACACCTTAGTACTCTTTGGGTGTTAATCACATAGCGATGTGAACTAGATTACTGACTCTAGTAAACCCTTTGGGTGTTGGTCACATGTCGATGTGAACTATGGGTGTTAACCACATATAGATGTGAACTATTGATGTTAAATCACATGGCGATGTGAACTAGATTATTGACTCTAGTGCAAGTGGGAGATCAAGGAAATATGCCCTAGAGGCAATAATAAAGTTATTATTTATTTCCTTATATCATGATAAATGTTTATTATTCATGCTAGAATTGTATTAACCGGAAACATAATACATGTGTGAATACATAGACAAACAGAGTGTCACTAGTATGCCTCTACTTGACTAGCTCGTTAATCAAAGATGGTTATGTTTCCTAACCATAGACATGAGTTGTCATTTGATTAACGGGATCACATCATTAGGAGAATGATCTGATTGACATGACCCATTCCGTTAGCCTAGCACTTGATCGCTTAGTATATTGCTATTGCTTTCTTCATGACTTATACATGTTCCTCGTAACTATGAGATTATGCAACTCCTGCTACCGGAGGAACACTTTGGTGCTACCAAACGCCACAACGTAATCGGGTGATTATAAAGGAGTACTACAGTGTGTCTCCAAAGGTACATGTTGGGTTGGCGATTTCGAGATTAGGTTTTGTCACTCCGATTGTCTGAGAGGTATCTTAGGCCTTCTCGTAATACACATCACATAAGCCTTGCAAGCATTGCAACTAATAAGTTAGTTGTGAGATGATGTATTACGAACGAGTAAAGAGACTTGCCGGTAACGAGATTGAACTAGGTATTGGATACCGACGATCGAATCTCGCAAGTAACATACCGATGACAAAGGGAACAACGTATGTTGTTATGCGGTTTGACCGATAAAGATCTTCAGAGAATATGTAGGAACCAATATGGGCATCCAGGTTCCGCTTATTGGTTATTGACCAAGAATAGTTCTAGGTCATGTCTACATAGTTCTCGAACCCGTAGGGTCCGCACGCTAAGGTTTCATGGATGCTATATTATGAGTTTATGAGTTTTGATGTACCAAGGAGTTCGGAGTCCCGGATGAGATCGGGACATGACGAGGAGTCTCAAATGGTCGAGACATAAAGATCGATATATTGGACGACTATATTCGAGTTCGGAAAGGTTCCAATGATTCGGTATTTTTCGAGTACCGAGAGTTACGGGAATTCGCCGGGAGAAGTATTGGCCTTATTGGGCCCTCAAGGGAAAGAGAGAGGGCTGCCTAGGGCAGGCCGCGCGCTTCATGGCCTAGTCCGAATTGACTAGGGAGGGGCCGCACCCTTCCTTCCTTCTCTTCTCTCTCCCCTTACTTGTCTCCTACCCTAATACATGGAAGGACCCTAGTTGAGGAGGGGAGTCCTACTCCGTGGGAGTAGGACTCCCATGGCGCGCCCTCCCAGGGCCGCCACCTCCCCCTGCTCCTTTATATACGGGGCAGGGGCACCCCATGACACACAAGTTGATCTACGGATCGCCTTAGCCGCAAGCGGTGCCCCTCCACCATATTCCACTTCGTCATATCGTCATGAGCTTAGGCGAAGCCCCGCGCCGTGAAGTCATATCGTCGCGAGCTTAGGCGAAGACCCGCGCCGGTGGAGCATCATCATCGCCACCACGCCGTCAGGTCGACGGAACTCATCCCCGACGCTTTGCTGGATCGGAGCCCGGGATCGCCATCGAGCTGAACGGTGCTGAACTCGGAGGTGCCGTACGCTCGTACTTGGATCGGTCGGATCGTGAAGACGACGACTACATCAACCGCGTTGTTATAACGCTCGCTTACGGCTCACGAGGGTACGTGGACAACACTTCCCTCTCGCTGCTATGCCATCACCATGGTCTTGCGCAGCGAGGAAATTTTTGAAATTACTACGCTCCCCAACAATTATACCTGCACATTTTGAGTATATGTTCACCGATAGAACTATTCTCCTCCATCTTGCAGCTATAGAACTTATTGAGACTTCATATCTCTCAATCCGCATTTGCTTGAAATATTAACTTCAACTCCTGGAACATCTCATATGCTCCATGACATTCAAAACATCGTTGAAGACCCGGTTCTAAGCCGTAAAGCATGGCACATCGAACTATAGAGTAGTCATCACTTTTGCTCGCCAGACGCTCACAACTTCTCGTGTTGCTCCGCAGCAGGTTCGGCACCAGCCGTGCTTCCAGCGTAATTTTTCGTGGCAGCAATGAGGATAATCCTCAAGTTACGGATCCAGTCCGTAATTGCTACCATCATCTTTCAACTTTGCTTTCAAGGAACGATTAAAATTCAACTAACAACAACACGAGCCATCTATCTACAAAGAAACATAGACAAGCAAAATACTATCGATACTAAGTTCATGATAAATTTAAGTTTAATTAATCATATTAAAAACTCCCACTTAGATAGACATCTCTAGTCATCTAAGTGATTACGTGATCCAAATCAACTAAACCATGTCCCATCATCACGTGAGATGGAGTAGTTTCAATGGTGAACATCACTATGTTGATCATATCTACTATATGATTCACGCTCAACCTTCGGTCTCCGTGTTCCGAGGCCATATCTGTTATATGCTAGGCTCCAAGTTTAACTCTGAGTATTCCGCGGTGCAACTGTTTTGCACCCGCTGTATTTGAACGTAGAGCCTATCACACCCGATCAGCACGTGGTGTCTCAAAGACGAAGAACTTTCGCAACGGTGCATACTGTGGAGAAAACTTTTGATAATTTTAGTGAGAGATCATCTTATAATGCTACCGCAATCAAAGCAAGATAAGATGCATAAAGGATAAACATCACATGCAATCAATATAAGTGATATGATATGGTCATCATCATCTTGTGCTTGTGATTTCCATCGCCAAGCACCGCCATGATCACCATCGCCACCGGCGCCGACACCTTGATCTCCATCGTAGCATCGTTGTCGCCTCGCCAACTATTGCTTCTACGACTATCGCCACGCTAGTGATAAAGTAAAGCAATTACATGGCTTTTGCATTTCATACAATAAAGCGACAACCATATGGCTCCTCGCCAGCTGTCGATAACTCGTTACAAAACATGATCATCTCATACAATAAAATATAGCATCACGCCTTGACCACATCACATCACAACATGCCCCGCAAAACAAGTTAGACGCCCTCTACTTTGTTGTTGCAAGTTTTACGGGCTGCTACGGGCTGAGCAAGAACCGCTTTACCACGCATCAAAACCACAACGATAGTTTGTCAAGTTGGTGCTGTTTTAACCTTCGCAAGGACCGGCGAGCCACACCTTGGTTCAACTAAAGTGAGAGAAACAGACACCCGCCGTCACCTTTAAGCAACTAGTGCTCAAGCGGTGAAACCAGTCTCGCAGAAGCGCGACGTTGTAATGTCGGTCCGGCCGCTTCATCTCACAATACCGCCAACCAAAGTATGACATGCTGGTAAGCAGATGACTTATATCGCCACAACTCACTTGTGTTCTACTCGCGCATATGACATCAACGCATAAAACCAGGCTCGATGCCATCATAGAACGAGTAATTTCAAAAATTTCACGCACACGCAAGACCATGGTGATGGCATAGCAACGAGAGGGAGAGGTTCTGTCCACATACCTCGTGAGACCGAAGCGAAGCGTTATAACAATGCGGTTGATGTAGTCGACGCCTTCACGATCCGACCGATCCAAGTACCGAACGACGCACCTCCGAAGTTCTGCACACGCTCAGCTGATGACGATCCCGGCTCCGATCCAAAGAAAGGCCGGGATGAGTTCCACAAGACGACGGCGCAGGACGATGATGATGCTCCACGACGCAGGCTTCGCTTAAGCCCGCGACGATATGACTTCATCGGCGCAGGCTTCACTTAAGCCCGCCGACGATATGACCGGTGGAATATGGTGGAGGGGGCACCGCACACGCTAAGGAACGATCACGAGATCAACTTGTGTGTCCCGGGTGCCCCCGCCTCAGATATAAAGGAGCAAGGGGTGCGGCCGCCCTAGGGAGGCGCTGGCCGAGGAGTCCTACTCCCACCGGAGTAGGACTCCCCCTTCCTAGTTGGATTAGATTGGGAGGGGAAGAGGAAAGGGCCTCCTCTCCTTGTCCTATTCGACTAGAGGAGGGGGCGCGCCTGCCCTGGCCGGACCTTCCTCTTCTCCCTATGGCCCATCAAGGCCCATTGACTTCGGGGTTCCGTAACCCCGTGTTCCGTAAACGCCCTGCTTTCATCCGAACCTTCCAAGTCCAAACATAGGCTTCCAATATATCAATCTTTATGTCTCGACCATTTCGAGACTCCTCGTCATGTCCGTGATCTCATCCGGGACTCAACAACCTTCGTGACATCAAAACTTATAAAATCATAATAAACTGTCATCGAAACGTTGTTGCAAGGACCTTACGGTTCGAGAACTATGTAGACATGACCTAGAACCATTCTCGGTCAATAACCAATAGCGGAACCTGATGCCCATATTGGTTCCTACATATTCTACGAAGATCTTTATCGTCAAACCGCATAACGACATACGTTGTTCCTTTGTCATCGGTATGTTACTTACCCGAGATTCGATCGCCTTGATCCAATACCTAGTTCAATCTGCTACCGGTAAGTCTTTTACTCGCTCCGTAATACATCATCTCACAACTAACTCATTAGTTGCAATGCTTGCAAGGCTTATTTGATGTGTATTACCGAGAAGGCCCAGAGATACCGTCCGACAATCGTAGTGACAAAACCTAATCTCAAATACGCCAACCCAACATGTACCTTTGGAGACACCTGAGTACTCCTTTATAATCACCCAGCATGCCAGTGACGCTTGGTAGTACCCAAAGTGTTCCTCCGTAAACGGGAGTTGCATAATCTCATAGTTACAGGAACATGTATAGGTCATGAAGAAAGCAATAGCAATATACTAAACGCATCAAGTGCTAAGCTAACGAATGGGTCATGTCAATCACATCATTCTCCTAATGATGTGATCCCATTAATCAAATGACAACACATGTCTATGGTTAGGAAACATAACCATCTTTGATTAATGAGCTAGTCTAGTAGAGGCATACTAGTGATTATCTGCTTGTCTATGTATTCACACATGTATTATGTTTCCGTTAATACAATTCTAGCATGAATAATAAACATTTATCATGATATAAGGAAATAAATAATAACTTTATTATTGCCTCTAGGGCATATTTCCTTCAAGACCGATGCGCTTCTCGTGATCGATTACGCCGACGATTTAATTCTCCGTGCCGTGAGCAACCGTGCAAGCCCCCTTTGATCATCCCGATATCGCCCATTCCATTCTCTCATGCTTGCATTAAATTTTTCTACTGTTATTGTTTGCTCATATTCTGATGCATAGCCTGCTTTTGTAACCTGCTCATTGTTACCTACCTGCTTATCCTAAACTGCTTAGTATAGGTTGGCTAGTGATCCATCAGTGACCCCCACCTTGTCCTTGTTGCCCCTGCTTCATCATTGAAGACTCTGATCAACGGACCAAGACCAGGCCCCGACACCGCACATCACTTTCCCCTTAGTTGCTCAACACTATTGGGTTACTATCGAGTACCGAGGGTGAACCTCTTCAGCACTTCTGATGTTAACCCTGTAGTGTAGTCATTCGGTCGTGGTCATCGAGGGTGATTTCCTCCTTAACCACTTCCGATACGACTCTGTCGTGCAGCCCCTCAAGTGTGAACCTCGGGGTGATTCCTCTTACGCTCACCTTGATGATTACATCTAGTGGAATTCATCGGGGTGATTCCTCGGTTTTCCCTTCATGTTTGGACACACGGATACTTGACTTTACCTCACATTTGAAAGACGGGTCGACCCTCGAGGGGTACCCGCCGAGCTTAATTGCAGTGATGTGGAGACGGGTTGACCTAGAGGGTGCCCGCGAGATAATTACGAGGCGGGCGGGCATTCCTAGCCCTTGTCGCAAGTCCTCGAGACGGGCAACGGGTCACATCTTTCGCGAGTCTCGCTTGTTACCGCTGCCCTAATCCACTACGATTTGGATATTTGATCCGAGGCCTCCGCCCGATAGCACTAACCATCACGCGGGCATAGTATGGGCGCCCACGTCGATACATCAGCCAAGCTTAATAGACGCTACGACCGAGCGCGCTGCGCCGGGTTGGACTGCGTAAGTTACCGCCTTGTTGAAGGAGGTAGCTAGGTCTCGCCACCGCCGCCTCAACGCACGTGTGAGTTCTCGGGAGATGGCCCATGACCGGGGCATAGGTTTAGTCCGGCGTGCCGCCTTCTATTAAGCTTCAGGTCGGGTTGCGGCGATTGTTTGGCCGAGGCCGGGCATGACCGAAAGTGTGTCCGCCGAGTTAAGCGAGCGTGGTGGGTAAGTTGGTGCACCCTCGCAGGAAGAAAACATCTATCGATAGCCTGTCCCACGGTAACGGACACTTGGAGTTGTATCCCGATCGATACAACTAGAACTGGATACTTGTGATGAGAATTGGATGGTGATGAGAAATGGATTTTGATGATAATCGGATAGTATGGCTCGGGATTGCTTTCTCGCAGGAGTCGAGAAAGGATCTCCGTCAAGGTTGATAACACTACTACTACTTTACTTTATGCTACTTACTCCTTCCGTTGTCTGTAAGATGGTGGTTTCTAAGATGCTAGTCTTCGATAGGACTAGGCCTTCTCTATTCTCGCATTTCTGCAGCCCATCCACATATACAGCCTTCCTTTGATAATGTTGCATATGTAGCGAGATCCTTGCTTAAGTAGTACTTTGATGAGTACTACGGTTGCTTTGCTTCCCTTTTCCCCTTCTTTTCTTCTTTTCCGTTGTCGCAACTGATGGTGGAGCCTAGGATCCGCACGACACACCACCAATGATTACTACTACCCCGAGGGTACCTACTACTTTTTGGAGGTCATTTACCACCAGGAGTAGTTAGGAGGCTCCAGTGCAGAGGCCTTGCCTTTTCGATCGTTGTTGCTTTTTGGTGCTAGCCTTCTTAAGGCAAACTTGTCTAACTCATGTCTCAGATCAGATATTGTTGCTCACGACTTGTGTATTCGAGCTTATGTATTCGAGCCTCGAGGCCCTCGGCTTGTAACATAAAGCTTGTATTATTTTAATTTGTGTCTAGAGTTGTGTTGTTATATCTTCCCGTGAGTCCTTGATCTTGATCGCGATACATTTATGCAGCATGATTAGTGTACCATTGAATCGAGGGCGCCACACAAGCTATCATGCATATTGCTGTCACATAATGAACCAGGTATGTATGCAAGTACAAAGGATACAGACAACAGTACTAACAAGAGCAAAGCAACAAGCAGCATATTTATGATATCCTCGTCAGTTTTTTCAAACTGAATTCTTCTTCGAGCAGATTTCCTGCAAAAAGATCCGTAAGGCACATGTGGAAAAGTAGAAGTTCAAATTGTCATGTGATTTCATAGACAGTACTCATCCCGAACGAGACTAGTGCATAACAAGGTTTTTCCATTCAATGTCTTCTAAATTTAGCATGTGAGACTTCACCTGAAATTCGCTTATAGACTTGCCATCAAAGTGTGATTTCCTCAGTAACACCGACATCGCTGCAATGCTTCCTTGAAAAGCACAAGCAATCTTTACTCTTCATGACTATCCAGATTGACCTCGCTTAGTTACAACAATGTAATGTAAAACATTGATGTGTTCGATCAAGAGAAAACAGGAAAATAATAACCATGAATAATAGCACTTACACGTAAGTTGGACAGAAGATGAAATGGTGTTGTCTTCACTATAATCTTCCCATGATGGGAATATATGCACGTAGTCCCTAACAACATTGAAAGCATTGTCTTTAAACCGGAATAAATGGAATGGGGTTCCAATCTGCAGAATTGGCCGCCTCGCAGCTTGGGATAGGTCTTCGCCGGTGGACTTGTCAGACTTTTTTGCTCGGAGGGATTTTTCGTGGTACGGTACGGTGCTATGGCAAATGAAATCGACATACCTTTTGGCTGGAGTGCAGTCCTGTGTGTGGGGCTAGTGGTGTGGCCAAGTGAAGTATGGGTACAATCTGCTAGAGTCGGTCCTATGTTTTGTGTCACCGGTTGTACAACCAATATAAGTGGGCGCTGTCGATTTCTCCGCACCAAAGACATTTTTCAAGGACTTTGCCGGTGCTCTTTCAAGTTCGCAATCACCCCTTCCTTTTTGATGTCCGATGCACAAGAACAGCATTTGAGTGAAAAACATGGTATGATGATGATGGAATATGTATTGATAATGGATGGGCATGGCATCTCGAGTTATATGATGAGTAAACTACAGATGATGTCAAAGCACAAAGTATAAGAAATGCAAGACAACATATGCAAGATACGCCGCAATCAATAAAACCTTGCCAAATTAGAACAGCACCTTGATGGGTGAACATGACAAGCCATCCGCTTTGACTTCTTTGAGGTTAGAATAGTCATTAGGATGATATTCTAACAAGAATCAACAGGTGGGGAGCGATGAGTTTCATTGCTTCCGCATGGCACTCAATGCCTTGGTGCCAATTTTGTAAGTCATTGCAGTGTTCCACAATATTCTTCTCGATGCGTGATTCCGATATTCACCGTAATTGCATATAATATCCGAGAACCATGAAAACATAAATAGTTATGAGATTATCTTTGTAATGCAGATGATATTCTAATATAGGGGCTACTGTAAACACTTATGTGCTATCATCGATTCTCATGAGAGAGCTCATGTGTGTGTAATATGGTGCGTGCATTTATATAATCAGCACAAGTACACAAAAATAGGCTCCATAAGTAAGGATAGCTGAAGGTGATAGGTTCATATATATACCGTATAGAGAGTTTATTGCCAAACCATGATAACAAGAGCACACAAAGAACTAGGCAGATCATAGTGTACATAATGTGGGTACACCATAACCACGTATATATAATCGGGAAAGTGGAACTGGCTTGAAAATACGGTGTTGTATTGCCGCTAGTAATTGAAAGCCTATCGATCACGCATGTGCCAGCTCTATCGAACATGGTAAAGAAGAGCAAGCAGATTTTGGATAATAAATGTTGGTTGCGCAGGCCCACACATGATGAACCAGAGCGCATTAAGAATGCAACTCCCAGCTGTCTCTCGACCATTTCAAAGCGGTTGGATGAAGATCCCACGCTCCTAACCCTTCTTCCTCCTCGCCTCCGATTCTTCCCATATGAACGCCGACGGGCTGCCGGGCCGACCACCGCCCCCACCACCAGTGTTCCTCCACCACCCCCACCCCCACCCGCCCCCAACCCCCACCCGGTCGAAGTTTTCTTCTGTTCGGCGAGGCCCCACAACCACCCGAGCACCTTCGATCGCACCGACGAACTCCAAGTAGCTCAAAAATCGAATGACCCAATTTTGAAATCTAGTCTACTATGATTTAACTAGTGTGGAATATAAAAGGGGAAAACCATAAGCATTGGGAGTATAGTGTTGAGCGTGCCATGGCGGATCTGAATGTGCAAACCGACAAAGGCAACTTCGCAACCAAGACAAGAAATCAGAGTAAAGCAAGGGCGCATCTATTTTCTTGCTGCGATAAATAAGTTGAGCAGATACGAAAGAGTACCGCCTGGTGCGGCGCTGCAGTATGCATCTCGAGAATTTGACTGGTCAGCTGCGGTAGCGATGGCTGTCAGGCGTGGAAGTAGATCTAGGAGGGTAGACGGTGGCGGCGGGGCGTGGTGGACGAGACGGTCGAGGAGCGGGCACTGCAAGGTGGACGATTTGGGATGAAGCGAGAGGACGGATGCAAGGATCCCGGTCCAAGGGTGGATGAGAGAGGTCGATCTCTTGTAATGGACGACAAGAGCCTGGGTATCAGCCCGCATGGTGGAGGAGGACGGCGGTGGATGGGGTGGACGGACGGCATTTGAGGAGAGTGGGGTGGAGAGGGTGTTTTGGCGCCCACGGAGTATGAATGGGGAAAATGGAGGTAGAGAGGAAGGGGGAACCATGTATTCAGGGCGCGCTTGTCTCAAATGCGAGGAAATTTACAAACTTAGCCCCTGCTTCAAATTCCTACTACATCACAACAACATTAGTCGGTTAGGGATAGGACGGTAATCTCGCGATACACCAAATATTTGCCGATTTAGAGTTTGTTTTTGGCGCCCACCGTATGAATATGAATCGAGGAGTCGATTTCGCCGAGGACACATCGTGTTTTGGCGCCCACCGTATGAACCGGGTGAGAGGCGTTACGCCACGCTTGGGTGAATTACCAACCTACCCCTATCAAAACCTATAGAAATCCAGCAGATAGGCTTTGCGTGGGTGGATAGGCAGTAGTGATTTCCATCTCGCAGATTTTGGTTTCGCAAGGTTATCATGATTTTTCCCGCTTCATTCAAATTTTGCAGAGTGCATGTTTACCGTACAACTCAATTCAAATTTTGCGATAGGCTTTATGGCAGGGATAGGCAGTAGTGATTTCCATCTCGCAGATTTTGGTTTCATGTTATCAATTTTCCCGCTTCATTCAAATTTTGCAGAGTGCATGTTTACTCGTATAACTCAATTCAATCCCGCTTGTATTCTCTTTTTCAAGGGATCCATTTTCAATTGGAATTACATTCTATATACATCATTTTTATATATACTTTCAAAAGCACAACATCATTTATACATAAATATGGTTTACAAATGGCATGATCTCAGATTCATAAGGTTGTATCCATCAATTTGGATTTTCAAATATTTGAAACCACTTTATGTTGAAATCCAATGTATGCATTCCTCGCTAACTGCCTCCAATTAATGTGTGTTTCATGCGTTTTTTTAACTTCTCAAACATGTATAATGTGTTCAACACACGCAATATATAGTGTAATCCTGCTTAGACATTAATTGCATATAAACCATGCATTGTTTGTAATTGAAGAATCTATGGATCACCAATATTGATAAACTATATAACATTACACGTGCCCAAATTCAAATGAATATGCATGTTTGATGCACCAATTTATGCTATGATATTATCGATGTCGTGATCTCCAGCTTAAATATTTGAATCCCTTTAATCCAGATATTCGTCTCATATAGCTTTCACTCATGCTTATATAGGACTATCTCTCTCGACCTATACGCTGATCGCTCTCTCGTATCTCTCGTGCTACCTATATGTCAACAATGATCTTTTATCTTCGTAACACACTAACGGTACTCTCTCCTCGACCTTCATCACTCTATCTCTCTCTAAGTATATCTCGCCCCTGCTATGTGTCTCTAACTATGATTCTCCATGTGGAATCTCTTTCTCTCACACAAACACAAAACTTTGTCTCCGGGTCTCATTTCTCTCTAATATTCCCATGTGTGCCACTCAGACACCCCTCATACAGAGATGTCTTTCGCTTCTTAGATATGAGAACCACGACTCTTCCTCTTCAATATCTCTTTCACACACAAACACAAACTCTGTCTCCTGTGGTCTCATATTTCTCCATTGTTCTCTTGTATGTCGCTCACACACACCCTCTCTCCTAGAGATATCTTATGCTCCTCATATGCTCTCTAGCTATCACTCTCGCTAGAAATATCTTCTCTCTCACAGACACAAAACCCCGCCTCCTGGATCTCATTTCTCTCTGATATCTGTTTGTATGTGACTCACATGCACCTCTCTCTATCTCTCTCACACCCACACACATAACCCAGCCTTCTCGATCCACCGACTCCTATCTCTAACGCACACTAGCTAGCATCTTTATCTTTCTATTTATCTGCTTTCTCCATCAACCTTCTTTCTAGCCCCCACTCTTGATTCCTATCACGCACACTACATATGTTTTCTCTCTACATGCACCAAGTGCCCTCTCACACACATATATAACTTCACCCTTTGAACCACCCCAAGGTCATCTCCAACACCCAAACTAGCGGATGTCCTCTAGCTAGCATCTCCATCTCTCAGATTCATCTGTAATTTCTCCACAACATTTCTTTCTCGCACGGAGTCTTGCTTCCTATCACCCACACTATATATGTCTCTCCACATATGCATTTATAGGTTGATCTCTTTGCACAATCGCTATGCCTCACCCCCTCTCGCCGCCATAGATGCATGCTCCAGCCCACGCCACTATCTCTTAAAGACAAAACACATGCTCAATTGTCGGCCTTCTTCCCTGCATTCTCACATGCATGCATATTGTCATACCGATCCGCTCTCCCATGTCGTTGATCTTATGACTTATGTCTTCTTTCTTTATCTCGATCATATGCACACACACACACATCCCACGATACATGTATACCTCTCACACATGCACGCTCAAGGTCTATGTCTCCATAATGAAGTTAATTACCTCAATCTAACGCCACATCGAATCGCTTCCTTTTGTGCACATAACTTCCACCGGATGGGTAAAACACACACTCACACTTAACAATCTCCTTCTAGCTACCCCCCCCGCCTATCACTCTTCCCCTATATCCTCAAACCAATAAGACCATCCTTTGTTTAATTCCGCCACATATGCACCATCATCGATATAGTAGTCTTCCTCGGTGTCTCTCGAACAAACACGTTCTCTCGATGTCGACTCTCTCACGCAGCACGCACCTTCTCTTCCTCTCTACGGGCATTTTCTCTCGCACCCCATCGCTGGTGGCCTCTCATACACATCACCTCTCTATGATGAAGCCATGCACACTAAATTACATCCGCCACAGAGGACCCCACACACACACACACACACACACACACACGCACCCCCCCACACACTAAGACTCCATCTCTCTCTCTCTCACACACACACAAACACACACACACACACGCACGCACCCCCCCACACACACTTAGACTCCATCCTCTCTCTCTCTCACACACACACACAAACTAAGACTCCATCTCTCTCTCTCTCTCTCTCTCTCTCACACACACACACACACACACACACACACCCACACACACACACAAAGACTCCATCTCACACACACATGCTCTAGGCGGAGCATTTGTTCCTACCACCCTTCATCCAACCTTACCCATATGATAAACAATCACCTTTATTTACTTGCATAACATGGACAAATTCCACTTTACTTTAGTAGTCAAGAAACTTATCATTTGTACCCTTATAAAAAATGAGTTGGCGATGATGGTGCCTGCCATCTTGTAATATGCACTGTATGATCTATATCTGAAGGATAGAAAGCAAACTATGATAATTTTACAAAAGATACCCGCACATCTCTCCACATCATTATCTCCCGCAACCTCATTGCTCAGCAATTAAAAAAGGAATAAGTCTCTGGAACAATCTAGCATGCATGGTGGCATTGCTGCCGGCCGCCTGGCCCATCCCCATGCCTCCGCCCATTCTCACCACCAATCACCACCACGCTCCACTCCTCCTCGCCTTATCTCTCATCTTTCATTTTTTCGATGACATTCTCGAGATACCAGTTTTCCTATAAAATTCTCGAGATATCATTAGTTTTTACACATGGGATTACTCCTGCATGGGTCAATCACAACAGTGTTTTGTAAAAAATGCATATTGATGTTCCGTGCAATGCACGAGAATCTTGCTTGTAATTATATAACGCAAATCACGAAAGGTGAAGTGACATTTTTTGACACAACCACGCTAACATGGCCACGTAAATCACTAGCTAAAGTAAATACCATTATACTTATATCCCGATGCAAAAGGTTGAGTACATGTCCGAAGAGTAGAGTCGCACACACGCACTGCTCTCTCGTAATCTCTCTCTCACACACACACACCCAGCCACGTGACGCCCACTTAAGGTATTACGACTAGTATAGTTATAATTTGTGCACCCATGGTACACGGATGCTGCGATTTATTTAAGCCTAAGGCTAACCCAAACAGTAGCTGATTCATTCCTCCCGCCGCTTCTTCTCCGGTCGCCGCCGCACGGTAGCTATGGGCCTACCAAGGTAACAACATATGCTATACTCTTTACGAGCGCGCTTAATATCACTAAAAAAAATACACTACCGTGATGATACGTGTTTGTCACAATAGGTTCGCTTTTTGTCATGCATGTACATCCATGACAAATTTATGACGTAATCAAGATAGTCATACCGTCGTAGTAGAAGTGTTCCATGACATTACCAAAATTATCATCACGGAAGTGTCCACTTCCATGACGATAAATCGCCATCACGTATAGTTTTCGCCAAGGGTGACCGACACGCGGCATCCACCGTAATGGAACGCTAAGTTTATCGGGTCGGGTTTTGATCCGATAACCTGTTAATGCCCCGACCAATGGGGATTTTCCACGGTAAAATCATCATTGGCTGGAGGAAACACGGTCGGCTCACCGCTGGGACAGATGTCATCCACTCATTGGACGGAAGACGCCTATGGTACGCCGACAGCGGCACGCCCAACAGAGGCCCATTCCTCGTGAAAAGGCCGCCCAAGAAAATTAGCGTGCCAGCCCATATAAGGCCTACTTGTGTCAGTCCATTTAAGCTTCACCACCCATACGAGATGAGCAACCGCCCACAACGGCCTCGTTAAAGATTTGACACCATTGCAGCCCATCGCCGCTTCGAGTTCGCTAACAGCCCGCTATATATCTGGGCTCAATATCGCCCGATGAGATTTCGCTCGTTAATGGCCCGCTTAATGGATGGGCCAATTTTCGTGATGTACATCTTTCACCTTTAGCCACCCATTTAAATGTTGGGCTAGTTTCCGCCCGGTGTCTTTTCACCTGCTGACGGCCCATAAATCTGATGGGCCATTTGTTGCTGGACCTAAGTTTCGCCTTTAGCGCCCATTTAAGTGTTAGCCAATTTTTCAGCTCCTGTCACTTTCACTTGTTGACGGCCCATAAATTAGTTGGGCCATTTTAGTCGGACCGAGTTTTGGCCTTTAGCTACCCATTTAAGTGTTAATAATTTCTGCCCTCAGTGACTTTCGCCTGTTAATGCACCATAAATGAGTTGGGCCATTTGTAGTCGGACCTTAGTTTTGGCCCTTAACGCCCATGCCCTTCATGGTCCAATACCAGCCCATTTCTATTTTCGCTCGCTAAAGGCCCACAACACGCTTGGGCCATTTACAATACGACTTGACTTTCGGCTTTAGCTGCCCATGGTCTTCATGGTCCAAGACAAGCTCATGTCTCTTTCGGCTCGCTAAAGGCCTACATAAAGATAGTTGGGCCATATGTAGCCCAAACTTAGTAACGCCCCGTTAACACCCGTGAAATAATGGGGCCACCGCTGCTCACTTCGATGTCGGCCTCGTTAACGAACCCGGAGGTAAGAGGGTCGACAATTAACTTTCGGTTAGTAACGCCCATTAACTTAATGGGACCACTAAAGTTCCTACATGTCTTTAGGCCAAATTAGATAATTTGAGCCCATTACGACAAGCAATTATGCACGTGACCAAAACCGATCATGCAAAGGTAATGCATACAGGAATAACGCTGCACATCCAAAGATATACTACAGAAATTACATCCATCGGGCAATCAAAGATTGATGCCGCAAATAAATGAGCAGAACCTAACCATCTACAACGCCACAATCTGCAACCTCAAAGATGATGACGCCCTATAAGCATGTTGGAAAGTTCTTCTCGCTTGCTACACTTTCTCCTCAAAACATTGATCGCTTGTTGTGTCGCACGACTCGCACCTCGATTCATCCACCATTTTCATCATTGCTTCAACCATTAATTGGTTCACAAACATACATTTATTCCGCTGCATTCGAGACAGAGGATACCTAATGATTCGATGGCTATTTTGGCAGGCTTGTATTATTGATAGTGAAGAGTGTCTCACCACCGCATCATAACATAAATTAGGACGGAACCAAACAGATTAATCATGAGTTATTGCCATATTACCTGGCATAGATTTACCGAAAGAAACAATGGGGTTGTTTTGCTGTTTTCAGAGTTTGTCTTCTTATCTTCAGCAGCCTCGCACAAAATTAACACACTAGCATTGCTATCATTGGCCAAGTCGATAATAGGAAAGCAACATTGACACAACGAACGCTTGGGCAAGTAGCCTACACCAAATTAACACAATATGGCACAGCTATCATCAGCCGTAAGGTAGTACGAAAGCAACATTGACACAATGAATGAATGGGCAACCAGAGAAGCACTACAATTCAAGAATGTGCGTGATATGAGATAGTACATTCATGCAGCTCAAGATGCAAAACTACCAGCAATTTTCTTACAAAAATCAACATTAGCGCCTTTTAACATTTTGCTACAACTAATTTTAGATCGATAAAGGTTTGATTCACGCTGATTAACAAAATACATGTTGATGTAAATTTTTAGATCTGATAAAGGTTAGATTCACGCCGATTAACAAGATATTTTCCTCTAATACGCATCCCAATGGAGGAAGTCTTCTATCGCTTAACCTTATTTTCTAAAAGAGAGATGGGTAAGAAACATGTAGAAAATATAATCGAATGCTATAAAATTTCATGATGCGAGGATACACACGCTTCTTAGAATGGAGTTGACATTCTTTGCCGGATCGAGCGGACTAGTTCTTTGGCCACCGGAATCTGCTTATTATCGCGGGAGTTGGGTTTCTCTCGTACCGGAGCAGATTATGAAAATGGAGTTGGTTTATTATCTTCATGCTTGGATCTTTGCAAAGACCTGGTTTATAACCCTTCAGATTCTAACAGAGTCAGTTTTCCCTTGCATGCCTTATATAGAAGAATGGTGATTCAGTTATAAAACATGCTACAACAGAGATGGAATAGGTATCAAGAATAGAAAGGCATGACATATTGACATGTATTCCTCCATCCGAAATAGATGGACGGGTCTAGGCGTATTTCAGTTCTAGATACATCCAGCTTTATCCATTTCTGACATTTAATCCGGACGAGGGAGTATGATGTAAGAGCAAGGATACAACAAGACAACACAAGAAAAAAACACTGAAAAACCTAGTGCAAGAACCAAAGTATTCAAACCCACCGATATGAGATAGTACACTCATGAGCTCAGATGCAAAACTACTGTGCAGTTTTCCTTACAAAAATCAACACTGTGGCCTTTAATCATACATTTTGCTACAACTAAATTTAGATCGATAAAGGTTGATTCACGCCGATTAACAAAATACATGCTGATGTAAAAATATAGTGATATACAACATTACTTACATCTATTATTGAGCACGTAGAATTTCTGCAAGAATCTTTCCTCATAAACGATACCATTGCAGAAATTCTTCTATCTGTTGTTTATTTTCTAAAAGAGATATGGGTAAGAAACATGTAGAAAATTTGATCAGCATGCTATAAAATTTCATGATGCAAGGATACGCACACGCTTCTTAGAATTGAGTTGACATATTTTGCTCGATCGAGCGGACTAGTTCTTTGGCCACCGGAATCGCTTATTATCGTGAGGGAGTTGGGTTTCTCCGTACCGAGCAAGATTCGTATAAAACTGGAGTTGGTTTATTATCTCCTGAGTTTGGATCTTTTAAAGGCCTTGTTTGTAACCCTTCAGATTCTAACATAGTCGCCTTTCCCTTGCATGCCTTGTATAGAAGAATGGTGCTTTAATTATAAAACATGCTATAACAGAGAGATGGAATAGGTACCAAGAATAGAAAGGCATGACATATTGACATGTATTCCCTCCATCCGAAAAAAATTGATGGGTCTATGCGATTTCAGTTCTAGATACATCCTTTTATCCATTTCGCAACATGTAATCCGGACGGAGGGAGTATGGTGTAAGAGCTAGGATACTACATGACAACACAAAGAAAAAAACTAGTTGAATGTAAAACTATATGCTAGCGGAATACGCATAAAATAACCAAGGCAACATACACGTATGATTGGGAAAATAAGATGGCATTGCAACAGAGCGCTAGAACAACACTTCAAAGTAAAAGAACATGGTATGGTATGCATGATGAAGTACATAATCGATGAATAACAATGCATAAGATATTCAAGCATGATGTCCAAATTAAGGATGGCATTGTGATACAGTAGAATGACAAGATTTGAATTTGAAAACATGTTATCATGAATGGAATAGGTAATGAAAAACAGGAAGGCATGACATATTTACATGCATGATCAGATGCTAGCACATGGCATTGCAACAGCAGTAGATACACTCCAGACATTATATGCATGTTGTACCCATATCATGTGCCAAGTTAGAGCAAGGACCTTTGGGTGAAGAGGATTCATCATCTTTCTCGCAAGTCTTCAAGAACTGCCTTTACATGTTCCATCATATTGATATCATTGACATCAAGTTTATTGGCCTTTACATTGCTCCGTGAGGTTCTTGTGGATATATCAGTGTGCAATTATATCTGACATGCATGGAAGACAACTAGTAGTTAGATTTATGTAAATGAGTGCCTCAGAGAGATTACATAAATAGTAGGACTGGGGTTAACTAGCAGCAACAAAGGTCTCATAAACTAAAGGGAGAAACATGTATGAAAGCTAATATGTATCGCTTTGTACTCAAGATTAACTAGATGGCACACAAAAGTATTGAAGAACAACATAGGTAATACTAGAAGTGGTATAATACTATAATCACCAGCCTCGTGGGATAGCATTATTGATGGATGATAACTATGGAACAATGTTACCTAAAGAACAAGTATCTTAGCTGAACTCAGGAACAACGTGAACTCCCTAACAAGACCCGTAAGAGATCAGCATGAATATACAAAGGAAATGTGATGATCTATTTTCCATGCTTAGATTAATAACAGCCATAAATGTTGCACACAAGTAAGATGAGGGTACAACCTATCTGGCCGCCATCCATAGGAGTGAGCATCATGTGCTGACTTGTCGATGGCCCTCATAGTTGTTGTGGCTGTCCATGTCGTGCATGCGCATTCATGTGGAACTGCTGAGGGGGGACTATAGCTCCTCCTGGTGTATGCTTCCCTTGTTGGAGCAGCCGCAGTGAGTCGAAGACGGTGTGTCCAAGATGCAGATAACGCATAAAGTTAAGAACGACATATCTCTTTGATTCAAGAAATACACTAAGAGATCAACAAAGAAGGTACGAGAGTGGTCACACGCCTGTTGATCAAGACTAAATCGGGGTCACACGATTTTATTTTATTTTGGTATCGTCTGATCCACGCCGGATGG
>JAHIAM010021370.1:0-10946 GCA_021605205.1 Aegilops longissima | reverse complement strand
GAAGATCGGACATGTGGAGGTGACCACACCGCAATCAAGAAGGTACTCTCTTCCTTATTCATGCAAATCTTACGCCTCTCTTGCACGGTATTCATCCCACGAAGACACTAGTTGACCGCTTCTTCTTGATACTAGATGTTCCTAGTAACTCGCGATGCACAAGGTTTCTCCTCATATACTATTTCACCTTAGCTAGAGGTCCGCCCCTCAATTTCAATTCTGCCGCTTGATTCCCATTAATGAAGCATTCCCCGCGTAATAGCGCTAGTACGACTATTACACCGGGAAGCGGCGCTTGGTGTTTATCTTAGGCGCAGCGGCCTAGAGCTACCGGGCGCCGATCCGAGGTCGGCCGGATTAAAGGGATGGCCTGGGGCATTGCAAGCACGGCGGTGGTGTGAGGTCGATGGGAGGGCGGGCGGGAGGCAGGGTCCGGCCGGTGGTCGGTGGCGGTTCGAGAAAGATCACAACAAGGATCAGGGAGGTAGACGAAGGCCATCTCGCCTGCTCCTTATAGATCGGACGGTTCATAAAAAATCGACTGACCTATTTATTTTAGTCGATCGTTATCTTGATAGGACCACATGTGGTGGTGTGCTAGAGGAGTACCTGATTTCGTGCTCATATATTACAAAATCATACGGAGTAGAATCTAATTTTGTTTGCCATGCAATTTGTAAAGCTATCATATGTCTCCTGTCATTTATTTTTCAGCCACCGCTATCTCGCTACTTTTACAAAGGCACTACTTCGCACACACTTCACCCATACTCTCACTATTGTGTTTTTATGCAAGGGTATTTTCAGACCCGCCTTACATAAGCAGGAAAGAGAAGAGAGAAGTCGCCCAAAGATGGTACGCGGCTAGGCTGACACGCTTCAATACTTTAAAGGGTGTAGTGTCAGCAGATGGAGACGGGAACGAGCTCGAGTTGATGATCTCGCCGCCGTGAACCACCATCCGTGTGCTTGCTTTAACTTCACGGTGTCATATGTGGTTGCATGTTGCATATGGTGTCTAGCTTGTATTCAAAGGTCAAGTCGGTCTTTATCAAGATAAGGAAAGATATTTTTACATGAACCACCATCCCGGAGCACCGTAAGACAAATAGTTAGTCGTAGATCGGCCGAGCCAAGGACAAGCCCAAAGAAAGATAGGCATCACCGAAGCCAACTAAAAGTTGCGATGGTGGCGCAGCCCGCCTCCCACCAGTGCTCTCGTGTCCTAGATGATCATGCTCACCACTCCAACGGATGTCTAGCTTGTATTGCTTCCAATTTGGTTAAATTGCATCCTTAGCTTACACATTATACCTTTGAATATGACATGCCTTTATGCTTTTGGTACATACTAGTACATCTGTATTAACCATGTTCTTACATCAAACTAATGTTCTTGTGTATCCTCATCAATCACTTACGAGGCAGGCAGGCAAGGGGACTACTCATTTAAAGAATGCAGCCGCCTCCCGACATGATTCTCAAGAAACAGAAATGCTAGATGAAGATAGTGAACGAGCTCAGTAGTTGATTACAACATTTCTACACTAGCATCGCAGGTGCTTGCTCTAACTTGGCAGCATGATATGTGGTTGCATGTTGCATATGGTGTCTAGATTGTAATTCTTCCAATCTGTTAAACTGCATGTGCTAGTCTCGCTTAGCTTATAGTACATTATACCTGTAATGTGACATGCCTTCCTGTATTTAGTACATAGTACATCTGTCTATTAAGCATGTCCTTACATAAAACTATTGTTTTTTGTATCCCGATCAATCAATATGACGAGACACCTTTAGTATATGCAAGGCATATTAGTTGCATCTTTCATATGATTTATAGCATGCGCCGCTTCTAATTTGTTGAAATTCCATTTATGATGGGACGCTTAACTTGGCAGAGTCATATTGGTTGCATCTTTCATGTGGTGTCTAGCTTGCATTGCTTCTTATTTGCTGGAATGGTTTCGCTTAGTTTACACAAACAGTTGTGAACATGCCATGTCCGCCTGCTTTTCGTATATATTCCATCCTGGTATCATGTGTTTGCCTTACATCAAAGTAGTGATTGTCAAGATTATGCATGAATGAGTTCTGAAGAGAGAATTTTATTGCTTTTTCTTGTCGGTTTTACTTGACAATTCAAAATCAATAAAGCGGAAGGAAGTTAGCAAGGCAGCGGATAAAGGTGCTCCTTCCAACGGAGGGCCTCTATGCTTCTACCTCCACACCCCCAAGATGATTTCCAAGACAACACATGCATAGACACTCAACAAAGCTGTGTTTATGATGAGCACGCCTCCCTAGTGCAGCATCACCGTGCTCCTCTAACTTGGCATCGTATATGTGGTTGCATGTTATGTGTGATGTCTAGCTTGTATTGCTTCTAATTTTGTTGAATTCCATCTGCTTACTTTACACATTATACTTGAATAAGACACGTGTTCCTGCTTTCTAGAACATACAATATCTGTCTATCACACCATGTTCTTACATCAAATTACTACTGTTGTGTAACCGCAACAATCACTTATCATAAGACACGCTTGACTTCGAGTGTGATATAGGTTACATCTCACATTCTTTTCTAGCTTGTACTACTAATTTGTTGAAATGGCACTTATGACGAGACAGCTTTTAACTTGGTAGAGTGATATTCGCTGCATCTTTCATATGGTGTCTAGCTTTCATTGCTTCTAATTTGTTGAAATGCCTTCTCCTTAGTTTACACATCATAAGTTGTGAATATTCAATGGCACTAATGACGAGAGACCTCTAACATGGTAGTGTGATGTTGTTTGCATCTTGCATATGATTTATTTCTTGTACGCTTCACATTTGTTTAAACGCCATTTATGATGAGACACTCGTTAACTTGGCAGAGCGATATTTGTAGCATCTTTCATATGGTGTCTACCTTCCATTGCATTGCTTCTAATTTGGTGAAATGTCTTCTTCTTAGTTTACACATCATAGTTCTGTTATCTCTTCCGCCCTATTTTTCATACATATTACATCCTCCTATCATGTGGTTGTCTAACATCAAAGTTCAGTTCATCTCAGATCACGCATCAATTTGTTCTCAAGAACTAAATTGTTATTCGCTTTTCTTGTCGGCTTGACTTAACATGGCACGTAGAAAGAGGAAGAAACATGTAATGGCATGGAATGAGAAGCGGATGAATCCTGCAGATTCTCTGCGTACCGATGGTGAATAGAAGGTCAAAGTCCAGCGGAAAATTCTACAAACACGGCATCCCATGCTACACGAGATGCAAAAAGCCAAACATAAACAAATAGCTGCCACCAAACAAGCAGAGACAGCCCTAGTTCTTGCAACACCTACCACAAGATTACCAAGACGACATACTGAAGCCAACTAAGCTAGCAGACGCTCCCAAGCTCCCTTGCCACCGACACTACTTCCCAAGCACTCTTGACACAAGACGAGTTGGCAATATCGATGAACCTTGTGAGCTTCAACAGCAAGAAGGTAGTTGCTGGAGTCAAGTTAACGCCCATGCTTCTTTATATGTAGTCTCACGCTTGATGTACACTAACACTTCCTATGTTCGTTGTTGGACTAGCACCTAGGCGCAAGAGGAAACAAACATCGGGATAATGCTCGATAGGTTAACTAAATCTAGAGGAGGAAGAATGGAGATCCGCTTTGAGGCAGGTTTAAAAGGCCACGGATGCTCAGAGTCAGCCAAGTTAGTATCGAGGCAGCGGTTACCGTTAGGTGTCATGTACGATCCTCCCAACATGGATTCAAGACAGAATGACAAAGACGAAACCCGCTCAACACCTTCCTCGACCATTTATCCGTAAGTATGGTTATGTATGGAAACTAGTAATATCGCCTTGCTCGTTCCATACTTTCTAGGTTGTCGATAATGAGACTCCAAATTTTCAATGATGAGGTTCAAGTTGATAGCCAAGATGATGCAACCGTAAAAGCTTGCATCCATGTTTTCAAGTCTGCTCATGACAAGATCGGTATAACTTGAGGAAAACTCACTTTGAAGGCAAGGCTAATAGTGAACTTTCCCAAACATCTCCAAAGGGAAAATATATCGATGAAGACCGGAGGGCCTTGTTAAACACTGGTCCTGATCCAAGTATCGTACATTATATATATGTGATCGATCACATGTTGAAGTCCTATTTACGATGTGTCACACAAATCTATCTTCTTGTAGGTGAACTGTTCAAAGAACAAGGCCAACTGCATAAAAGTGAAATTCCAACAGCGATGTGATCTCGTAGCTATATTGCACATCGCGAGGCTCTTGTAATTAGCTGTGTTTCACTCTTTTCATGTACCATATTATCGATCTATATTGACTTGTTTGAAATGCGAGGAAAGCCCGCAAGGACCAAAAAGTACCGAACCAAATGTTGTGGAAATCTTCAAGGACCGCCACACCAACAAGAAGAAGGGCATGACTACACCACCAAAGCCACTGCTGTAAGTCCTTAATCCTCATGCCTTTTAACTACTACTTACTCGACTTGTGCCTTGAACTCATGGTTTGCAGCCAATGTCTATTACTCTTTTCAATTTTATACACAATTGTCTTAGCGTATCATTGCACCTTACAAGGTTTAAAAGAGAGGAGTGATGTTCCTTTGATCTCGAGTAAATAGCATAAACTACCAGCTTACGTTAGGTTCCAAAAACTACCAATTTTATTTTTTCACTGATAACTACCAAACCGGGGTCGGTTGTTTCAAAAACCCAAATCCTCTTTGTTAAAAAATTAAACATGTTTATGACAAGTCGGGCCGCCACTAAACGCACTGTTTGTGACTGCTTGTTTGATCGTTAACCGACTTGTGGGGCCATGTCAGGCCTATCCATGCTTTTTTACGATTAGCCCACAAATATTTTAAAAGCAATCTGGTCCTCAAATCAATTTCAAAAGCATCGGGTCTTGGACTCGCCGCCGCCGCCCAAAGGGCTCGCCGCGGTCGCCACAGGGCCCATGGGGTCGACCAGGTCGCCCAGCCGCCATGGTGGTCGCCACTGGCTACCACCATGGGTTCGCCAGGTCGCCGCCATGGGCTCCACCATGCCTGTCAGGCGCCATGGGCTCCGCCTGCCAAGACCGCCACTCAAGGCCAGCAGACAAAGACCAGAGTCCTCGCTCGCCTCAGAACCCTCGACCTCCGCCACTCAGCGGGCAGAGCCAGAGCCTGCACCCACCTCGAGTTGGCGCGAGGAGGAGAGAAGAGGGAGAAGCGCACAAGGGGAGCACACTGCTGCTCTGCACGGCTCGCCGGGCCGGAGGAGACGACGGGTGTGCTGGGCAAGCCTCATGGCGGGCTGCCGTCAGAGCTCATCCAAGGGATCTGCCAACACAATGTAAGTGCATCTAGTGCCCTTAGTGATTTTGGTGTATTGAAGACTTATAGGTTAAGTAACTAATGCGTTGTGAGTGTACACAGGTCTATAAGTCTATGAGGAGTTTGATATTTACAAAGGAAAGTCGACTCTAAAAATGAAGTTCTTCAACTCAAGAATTTGATATTCAAGACTTTCAAGACTTTGAAAGTGAAGAAATTGGTGACCTTGAAGACTTGGTATTCATTTGAGGAACATGAAGCGTGAAGACTTTGTTTTCGTAGTTTCATTTTCTTTCTTGAGTCATAGGAAACACCAGATCGTTAAAGGGGGTCGAGGAAATACTAAGGAAAATTTCCATTTGAATCTCAACTCAAAATCCTACACCTACCAATCCTTCGAAGTGAAGCTTTTGAAATCTCATACGTCAACACTTCTTCAAGGATGAGACGAAGCTCTTCCGTCACCGAGGAATTTGTTCTCGATCGAGGAGTTAGGAATTCGCCATGAATTGCCTACACAAGGAGGAACATGATAGCCCCGAGGAATTTGATATTCAAAATTCGACTGCTGTCGGTCAAGGCCACCTGTCCAAAATATCTTATCCACCTAACGGTCATATCATTGAAGGGCATTTATGTCTTATCATCTCGGCTGCTCCTAGGCTATAAATAGCCTCTTACAACCACTAGTTGGTTGGCTGCCCAGAGAACTTGACACTTGTCATTTGAGAGCAACCCATCCTCCGAGGACTTTGAGCGAAAATCATCAAGTGAGGAAAACCCAAAGTGAGGAAAACCCAAAACCAAACCCCAACAAACCCAAAGTGATTGAGCATCATCAAGAAATTGATCCCGTGGATCCGATGCTTTTACCTTTGAAGACTGTGCTTCTTCCGACGGTTAGGCGCCACGGTCTAGAGCATCCAAGAGGAATTGTGGATTGCCGGGTGACCAAGTATGTGAAGGTTTGGAAGTCACCAAGACTTACCACGAGTGATTGGACGAGGTCCGGACCTTAGTTCAAGGAGAATACGGTGAGGACTTGTGTCCCGAGCTGCGTGCTCAGTGATCGGGTGTCCGGATCATCGGTCCTCGAGTTTAAATACTCACCGCCCAACTAGACGCATAACCGAGACAAGAGTTGAACTGGTCTACCAAATCATTGTCTTCACCAACCTAATCGGTTCTATTTCCTCAACCCTTTCATTTCCTCATTATTGTGTTGAGTGTTTGTCATATCTGTTTGAAGACTTTGATCAAGACTTTCTCAATTTCCTCCAATTTCTTCATTGCTTGTCTTCATCTTGTGTTATCCTGTGATTACGCTTGTACTCGTGATTGTCTTCATTTCATCATGATGACTATGCTTGTAATCGCTATGCTTACTTCGAGTACTTATTCCGCTGCATGTATTTCTTCGCTAAGGAATTTCCTCATAAGCAAATTCCTCAAGGAAGAATTTGTAAAATTCTCTAAAATCGCTTATTCACCCCTCTAGTCGATATAACGACTTTCAATTGGTATCGAGCAAGGTACCCCTTGTTCTCGGTGATTTTGGTTTAACCACCGGAGTTTTAGTTATGTCGACCGCAGTATGATCAAGGTCTCAAAGGTGTCCTACCTTGATGGGACGGACTACCCCTTATCGAAGAACAAAATGCAATGCATCTTGAAGCAATTGACAACGATCTCCGTATTTGTGACAAAAGGTGTTTCTCAACACCCTCTCCAATGATGGATGTGAAGAGATTCAAGCAACTCGATTCTCAAGCTTAAGAATATCATATGTGGCCATCCGAGCAAAGGTCAATATGGAAGAGTGAGTGCTTTGGAATCGCTAAACTCATCCGGGACAGCTGTCCAAAGTAATGAAGGTGTTTCAACTCAGCGTGACTCTTGAGTTGATGTTCTTCGAATCTCTTCAACCGCTTCAAAAGACTCGACAACAAAAATATTCAACAAACCTTCGACGCTTCACCGACATCTCAAATGAGCTTCAAGCACTGGTGCCACCGACATCACCGACCATGAGGTGGTGAAGAAATTGCTAAGATCGCTTGATTCCTCATTTGACACTCGCACCGATGATACAAGAACGAGCTGACTACAAGTCTCTTGATCCCCCGATATCCTCGAAAGGTAAATACTCACGAAGTTCCAGCTTTGTCAAAAGAGAGATCTCTATGGTTCGCTATGGAAAACACCGGCCTCAAGGCCAAGGCTGAATCAATCAGAGTGAAGAATCTGTAGTAGCCTTGGAGATCCTCAAGAATTTGGCCAGGAGCTAGCAATCGCCGAAGAAATTCCAGAAATTCACAAGACGTGGTCGTTTTGGAAAATCCTCAAGAAGCAGTGATTCCTCATCTAGTGACTATAAGTGAAGACTTTGCCACAAATGCAAGAAACCTGGTCACTATATCCAAGATTGTCCTCAGGGAAAAGGAATTAAGAAAGAAGAAACACAAGGATTACAGCCTGATGACGGAAGAAGAAGAAGAAATCATCAAAATCTTCATCATCGAAATCCTCAAAGCCTTCTTCTCACAAGAAGAGCAGCTCCAAAAAGGCTCTGCATTCATTGGCAAGGAAATGGACTCGTTGAATCGAGGAAAATGAGGAAGAGGAGGAGTCTCAAGAATCCAATCTGTGTGGCTAGTCCGCTCTTGCACGCTTATGTTAGCAAGTCCATCTTCAACGCTGAAGAAACCGACTACCGACAAACCCGATGAGGAAAATGATGACTACGCCCCACCTATTGCTTCATGGCAAAGGTGCCAATATCAATTTCACCTCCTCCAATCCAAAGGAAAATGAATCGATGAGGATCTTAAGCCCAGCTACTCTAAACTTGCTAAGATTGCTATAAACAACAAAGGGCTTTTGAAAAGGTTCAAACATGCTAGATAAGAGTGATGATATGTTAGGTGAAGAAATGGATCGCACTCAAGCCCTAACGAAAATCTTAAAGTTCCCTAGGCTTGAATTCAAGGTCATCATAACACTCTCTTATCTCGATCATGAGAAACTTTCTTATGAATTTCTTCAAAGAAAGCAAGATCTTGAGAAGCTAAGAGCGAAGTTATGAAGATCTTCGAAGGAGGCGATTCATTACTTGATCAACAAATCAGCGCTTCTCAAGAAGAATTTGTTCCTCCATGCTTAAAATGCATTGAACGTGAATCGCTAATTCTTCACCCAATGTTCAAATGCTTCAACTGTTACAAATTCTTCACCTGCCTCTACTATCACCAATTCCTCATCCGAGGACATTGCTAGTATCACCGACGATGCAGGGTTGAAGGAATTGTACATGACAGCATGTACAAAAGCCTCAAAGGGCATCGATCTTTGTGATGTGCTTAAAAGCAGATCCTCAACAAACCCTAGGAAAGAGGGTATTGCCTTTGAGAGGAAACTCAATGCGATGGAACGCATCGAAGCCCGAGCAGATCCCAAAACCTCATGGGTTGTCAAAGGGACCTCCAGCTGATCCATCCACCTTATCCGCTTTACATGTGAATTTCTCATTCGATGATGAGTCATCAAACTATAAACTGCTCAAAAATCAGAATGGTGAAGTATTTGCTAGATATGTTGGCACTAACTCAGAACGGTCCCCTATGAAGAAAATCTGGTTCCCAAGAAGTGCCTTGAAAGTCTTCGTGAATGTCCTCATGACACCACCAGGAAGAAAAGGAACTCCAGATCAAATTCTTCATATGGACAAAATTCTTCATATGGATCCAAGTCCTCATGGACCAAATTCTCACGTGGATCAAATTCTCAAAAGGATCAAAGTCCTCATATGATTATCATCGTATAACAACTCTGCTTCGCAGGTAGAGCCAAGGGCTATGAATATGTGCATTATTCTTCAAACCAATATGTTCATAAACTCAAGAATTTCTCGCTTATTCATATGCTTACCCTAACCCTCTTATGTGAAACGAAATGGTTTGGCCTCTATGCCACCATTCTCATATGGTGCTCAGAATGATGAACTTTGCCACCCCTTCGATGTGGGTGGTGAAGAAAAGAACTAATCTTCTCAGAGGGTCGTCTCCGCACGTGTTTTAAACGCCCAAGAATTTGCGGGGCCCCACAAAATGCTCGAAAGGACGCAGGCTAATCATGATGAAATGAACTTTCATTTCACACGCCCTCATACCGCTTATCTAAATACGACCGATGAAATTCATCTCGATGAACTTGATACCATATTCTTCATCGATGAAGTATATGAGATCGTAAGTTGTACTAATTCATCCGCAGGATGATCAACCCAAAGCCACCGAGTGGGTTCTCGATAGTGGATGTACAAATCACATGACTGGTGACAAGAATCTATTGATGGATGCTCCCTTATCACCGCCACATCTCAAGCATATCATCTTTGGCCGACAAAGGAAAAGTGTATTGAGACTTGTAAGGTTGCTATCTCTAAGGACATGCACATGGACAAAGTCATGCTTGTTGAGTCTTTAGGATATAACCTCATGTCGGCCTCAATGCTTTGTGATCTTGATATGGTTGTTATCTTTGGCAAGTATCGCTGTGTTGTGATTATGGAAGTCGATAATTCCAAAGTCTTCAAGGCTTTAGGAGAGGAGACTTGTATATTGTTGATTTTTCCACAGACCACAACCAGCCGTGTGTCTACTTGCAAAAGCTTGTATATGGCTATGGCATCGACGACTTGGTCACGCAGCATGAGGAATTTGACACGCTGCAAAGAAGAAGCATGTCATTGGCATTGAGAATGTCAAATTCTCAAGAATCACTTTATGCGGTGCCGTGAAGCGGAAAATGACCAAGGCCAAGCATCCAAATAAGACTATCATGACCACTACTCGCCCCTTCGAATTGCTTCACATGGACCTCTTTGGTCCCAATCATTACTCAGTCGCGTCTAATGAAGCATCACTATATGGCTTTGTTATTGTTGATGATTACTCTCGCTACACATGGGTACACATTGTTACTAAAAACCAAGTGCAGGAAATCTTCAAACGATTTTCCTCGAGGGCTTCAACCAACTTTGGTGTGAAGATCAAGCACATCAGAGTGACAATGGAACTGAGTTCAAGAATTCGGACTTGAGGATTATCTTGATGAACTTGGTATTACTCATGAGTTATCTGCCCTATACTCCTCAAAGAAATGGCGCCGTGGAGCGCAAGAATGTAACTCGTTGAGATGGCTCGACTATGCTTGATGAATACAAAACGCCTAGTCGCTTCTGATTGAAGCAATTGACATCAAGGTCACATCATCAACAGAGTATATCTTCACAAATTCTTCAAGAAGACTGCCTATGAACTCCTCAACCGACAAGAAACCCAATGTGTTATTTCAAAGTCTTCGTGTTAAATGCTGGATTAGAGATCCTCACCACACCTCTAAATTTGCACCGAAGCACATAAGGGTTTTATGCTTGGTTACAAAAGACTCAGACACCTACAGAGTCTTCAACATCGACTTCACAAGATTGTTGATAAAGTAGATGTGCGGTTCGATGAAACTAATGGCTCGCAAAGAGAGCACCTACCTTCAGGTTAGACTTAACCGCACCGAGGATTCTATCAGTTCAAGGCAAC
>JAHIAM010021367.1:0-11590 GCA_021605205.1 Aegilops longissima | reverse complement strand
GAGATGATGCCTTGGTGGATCAATCGAGCCTGTATCTCGCTTCTTCATGTTTGCTTAACCAAGGATGCCGCTGCAACTTGTTCAATCCGGTTGTGCTCCATGCCAATTTATTTTCTCATACTTTATCTCTTCCAAAAGGCATTATTCAAGAACTTGAGAGGATCATGAGCAAAGGCTTCATGGAGGGTAACACGATAACCCTCGCCAATCTTTGGCTGCTTGGGATCTAGTCTGTCATGTCCTAAGGATTTTGGAGGTTTGGTGTTCTCACTTGTCTATCCAAATGAAGCTTACTTATTAAGCATCTTTTCAAGTTTTTCAACAAAGTGGACGGCCTTTGATATCACTAACTGACACCTATTATAAGCTTCATCACCACCCCAAAGCACCGTGGCCGTGGTTCATTTTGGTGGCGTGATATTATGTTATTCCCGGTTCTCCAACCTAGCAGTTCCTCAAGTTCATGCGTGATACGTTCTTTTTGGCTTGATCGCTATGTCCGGAAATCAGGTTGTCTTGTTGCGGTGAATCTTTCCTCAAGGCTCCACCTTTGTCGTGGACAAGGTAATCACGCTTAAGGAGTTCTTGGCGGTCTCGACATCTTGGAGCACTTTCATCCGCTCTATCGCAGGAGGCTTTTTCGAGCTCACATCTACAAGCTTTTCTCGCCGATCGTTTAAATGGTGAGATCAAGGACGTTTGAAATGGCCTTCCAACTGGTGATTACACGGCAAAGATATACTATGATTTTTGCTTCACATCCTGTGGTTGATCGATTTTCAAGTGGATTTGGAAGAGTGCATGCACGCTAAAGATAAAAGTCTTTGGTTGGCTTCCTGCAATGGATCGTTGAACACGTAGATATGATGCAACGAAGGCATCGGATCATTCAGATGATACTTGTGTGCTTTGCAATCTTTCCCAACATGAGGATCGCTCACCTTTTCTTTACTTGCAATTATAGCCAAAGAGTTTGAACTATCTTGAATTTCATGGTCTCAAGAACCAAACCAAACCACATATGACATGGCACATGCAGCAAGGAAGGATTTTGGACGCCCTTTCTTCTCTCGAGGTGGTTTTCACTGCACCGAACATTTGGATACAAAGGAATGGGAAAATCGTGAATGAGCAGCCATCATTTAGAGCTTGGAGAAGAAACTTATACATGACATCTCTCTCTGCCTCATAGGATTAGATGTAAATATAAGGATAGTTTTGTTTCCTGGATAGCTGACCTTACATAGTCCCTTTGTAAGTTTTTTTCCTTTCTTGTAAATTTGTATAGTTGTAACTAATACTTTTTATTTAATAAAGGACTGTGAGGTGTTGCCTTGCGTAAATAGTCAAAAAAATTGCGCCCACCCATGTACCTGCTGAAAGCGTGAGGGAATGATCAAGGTATGCGGCAGGTACATCTTCGCTTCAGGTATGTACCGCCAAGATGGCTCTGAGGACAAGTACATTCTTCCGAACGAGCAAAGACGCCACCTGTGATCAATCCACGCAAGGAGGTCGCGATAACGCCTCCACATGTGCCATGGGTTTCATGAACTGTAAGAGAGACACTGTAGCGACATTGGTATTCTAATTACGTGTTTTGCATATCAAGTACTAGTAAGGTACACATGCATTGCACGGATCAGATTTTGCAACCAAATTATGAATAAATACCACACTATAGCATGTAAGCTCGAATATATGTGATGTAGCCCTTCGTTTAATTCTTATAGTTCATCTCATTCAAAATCAATTAGTTTTCATAAAAAGCTAAGAACGCGTGAATAGGAAAAAACATGGGATTATAGTGGAATGTCATCTTGAATCCTACAGATTGTAAGTGTTTGATTGTGCATAGAAAAACACAGAATTCTTTCAAAGAGGTTTGATTGGATGGGATGTTTCTATGAAATCTAGTGCAAATGAATCATATGGAAAATTCCTATGGTTTACAATCCTACTTAATCATACAAGGAAAAATTCCTAATGATTAGAATCCTCCAAAATTCCTTTGAGAATCCTTTGAATCAAAGAAGCCCTTAATCTATTTTATGATTCATGGAATTGTGCTGTAAAGCATAAAGTAAAAACAAATAATGGCAATTCAACTAGAAAAAGTTTGGGCAGTTATGATACAAGATTCTAGAACAAAGAGAACCACCGTTGTTTTGAGGTTTGTGCATTATGCTTAAGTTCAACCATGGAGTCTCTAGATTGTACATGTGGCAAAACCGTGGGGGCTAGAAGATGGTGCGAGGGGCCGAGTGGAGGGAGACCGAGGAGTCCGGATTAGGTGTACGGATAGTCAACTATCATCGCTCGGACTCGGACTATGAAGATACAAGATTGAAGACTTCGCCCGTGGTCCTGGATGGGACTTTCCTTGGCGGGAAGGCATGCTTGAACGGATATGTAGATCTCCTACCATTGTAACCGACTATGTGTAACCCTAACCTATTCGTGTCTATATAAACCGAAGGGTTTTAGTCCGAGGATAACAACAATCATACCATAGGCTAGTTCTAGGTTTAGCCTTTGATCTCGTGGTAGATCTACTTGTACTACCCATATCATCAATATTAATCAAGGTGACTAGGTATTACCTCCATCGAGAGGGCCCAACCTGAGAAAAACATCGTGTCCCTTTGTCTCTCGTTACATCCGCCTAGACGCAAGTTCGAACCCCTACTTCCGAGATCCGCGGTTTTGACAACACATTGGTGCTTTCATTGAGAGTTCCTCCTGCCATCGCGCTAGGGAAGGATGCCTCATCCCGCCTTTTAAAGACGATATTATCGCCAAAGGAGCTTTGGCCACGGGTCGACTCTTCGTTAGGTGGTTTTCTTATGACCGCCAAGACGCATCACACCGATGATGACTTTCAGTCATCGAAGCAATCTTCACGTTAACTCGAACTGCCGAGCGCTTAGATCCGATCGAGCTCTCCTCCGTAATGAGCTCTTGGATCGACGCCTCGAGTCGCCATAGATTACGCACTCAGATCGGGCCTAAAACCGATCTCAGAGAGATCAACTTCCCGTGCTACCCATCATGTTACGTAAGAGGAGCAATACAGGATTCTTCTTCTATCTTAAGGACTAGCTAGCCCGGATTCCCGATCCTCCATGCCGGATTCCCGCAGAGGGACGATGTCGATCAAGCCCGAACTTAAAGTCAGCGGCGGGTTGATTCATTGATAGCATTCAAAATCCAAACTTCCAATTTTGGAAACTTCGCCCCTCGAGTCTTAAATTGACGGCTTCCGATCTAGTTCCACCAGCCCACCCAAACATTAGCGATCTATCCTAACACGCAAAAGCCCGCAAACAAGACATCATTATCGGGCCGATTCCTCCCGTTATGGACAGATAAAAGATCGCCGAGAGGAGGACGTAATCTCACTTTTCTGCAATAATTGCACGGACAAGGGAATCCTAAACGCCATAAGTCGTCACAAATTACACGCTTTGCTGACTTGGTGACCATAGTACAAAAGTACTGTATGGAGAGTGCTTGAAACCGAAGTAAATTTTGGGATAATCCGCCCCAATACAGCCCTAGTCCAAATAAAAGGGTGCATCATCACCAAGCACCTGGGTTAAACATCAAAAACAAAACTCCCTAAAGGGCACGGAACTGCATCGAGGGTTGGCTAAATGGACCTCGCAAAATTCATAGCGCAGAGGGCGCTTACCCAACTCATAGCCTTCGAGCATGTTGGATACTATGGCAGTGGCTAAAAGTGGCTAAGAGCTTCGCCTCGTAATCCCAGCCCAGAACACCAAGACGGTATTAATAGCCTTCGAGACTTTCAGATCAAATAACATGCGAAATGAACACTCCGCAATGTGGAAACCCTCCAAAAATGGAAATAGATCTGAACCTGCATTGAGCGAAGCAGCACAACCTTTAGAGGAATAATCCTTAGCCGGAAGCATGCTGCACATGAAAAATCACACCGACGAGTGTTCGCTCACGGACAATTACAGTCCGAGGAGGTCACATTTCAAGTGGCCCTGCTCAAGCAGCGGATATCACGCTTTATTAGGGCGAGAGGCATTCACAATTTTTCAAGCTATACCCCATTATGGGTACATGAAGCTTAAAATGCCCGGACCTAACGGAATCATCACTCTCGCTAGTGATCCGAACATAGCACTGCCGCGAAAACAAGACAGCCGACTAGCCCTCGAGGCACTATCCAAGCTCCTAGCGCCGAGGAACTCATCACATGCGCCCACGGTGAATGGGATGATGTGATATCGATAAAAGATCCAAGTCCACCTCTTTAAACCAGCGGATGAAATAGTCAAATTCCAAGTCCACCTAACGGATTCTCGCAAAGACGGCCCATTGGGGCAACAATTAAACCCTCGATGTAGACGCTCAAGACTCACGAGAATTTCTACGAGAAAACTAGGACATTTTTGCTCGCACCCTTCGACATGCCAAGATTCCCACGCCGCCGGCCGAAGCACAGCCTAAATACCCTAAAAGGATTCAAGCTACCAAACAGCTCTTCGCGCTTCCAACCCAAGAGACAAAGCTATGGGAGAGGAGCTAGCTAAACTTCCGAAGCCGGATTCATCGTAGATATGAAACATCCGGACTGGCTAGCAAATCTGGTGATGGTACCAAAGAAGGATAAATCCGGCGCCTATGTGTTGATTTCAAAGACCTTAATAAGGCTTGCCCAAAGGATCCCTTCCTCCCTCGTGATTGATCAAATTATCGACGCATAAAGCAGACACGACTCATTGTGCTTCCTCGACGCTGCATTCTGCTACCACTAAATCAAGATGGCGGAGCTGCACTAAGCCGCAACAGATTCATCACTCCATACGCCCATTTTGCTTCAACACAATACCCTTCGGCTCAAAACGCCGCGAACAGCTTTCTTAGCAGTTTGACATGCACTTTAGGGCATGCCTCCTGGAAAGGAACCCTTAACGAACTATTCTCCCCGAAGACGCTTACTATCCATGTAATATAACATAACTAGTTGGGCACTTGTCCGACACAGCAATAATGACCCCCACGCCTTTGTCTCCATGCATGCCCCGTTCTTACATAACCGCGAGGGTATTCGGACACACCGGACTATTGGGTCCCGAGGTCAAGGGAAAAGGTCCTCTATGACAAACGATCATAATCCGCTAGAAGACATTTTTCATGTCATATTCAATTACATAGTCAACTCGACCAATTGTATTCCTCCTCAATGCCATCTAATAGGCTATCTAATTTACAATCTTGTTGAATACTTGGGCCAATTCTACTTGGCCGACACTAAGCTTACATGGATCTCCTTCCCATCAGCCCCACTGTCCGACTCGCCATGTGGTTTGGGTCATCCTTCGTACCTGCCTTTACCATGGCCTGTGCCTCCTCGGCGCTTTGACGGCAGCCGACATCTTCCATAGTCGGAAGCGCCACGCTCTTGAAGCCGCTTCGCCAGCTCCCCAATGCCTTCGGGCAGGTGATAGATGGCCACAAGGCTCTGGCGACGCTTTTCATCACCTGCCAACTCGTTTGCAGTAGCGGCGCTGTTCGGGAAGAAGATCACCAAGAATCGGCATCTCCTCGACGACTCGTGAGCAAACCTACATACATGTTTATGTTAGTCGCTTTCCTCGCCGAACTCTTTCAAAGTTCGCTTAAGCACTTGCTGAAAATGCCGGAGTGCCGATTCTCCTTTACGGAGTCGCATAACGGGCACGAACATCCTTTAGTTCCTCACCCAGTTGGGTGTTGGCATCTTGAGGTTATTTTTCTCCCATCGCACTCGTAAGCACGCCTCGCTGGCCTTTAGTGGCGCAGAGCTGTTGCTTGTCCGGATCCATCCCGCGCTTATCTCGCAATGTTAATGTCGATTTATGCACACGCTGCACTTTGTAAACTACTTCTACTTTGAAGGGCATATATTACCGAGGGAGTCTTCATGGCTTCCTCGGTCGCGCAAGGCAGCCTCAAGTTGGGCCTTGCACTCTTCAAGCCCCCGACAAACGGGTATTCTTTTCGTAAGAACTCAGATTCCAAATGATCCTTAAATCAGTTATCCTAACTATTTTAAGTCTCGGGGCTACCGCATATATAATCGCAAAATTCCTTACCCAGATGTCTTTCACATACGCCCGTGGCTCAAGTAGGCTATCTTGAGCGCACGGAGGTGCGCTTTCCAGAATCAAGGCGCCCAACGCTCTTGGGAGAAACATGCGCCACGAGAATAGTCCGGGCGGCGCTTATGATTCATGGCGCTCCACCCGACTTGGTGGCGGATAGTTCATCGCATCCTCCATTGAGGAGCATCCGACGACGCCGTGGTTGTACCCTTCCGACTCGGCTTTTGAGCCCGGTTGGCGGAGGTCCGATTATAACTTCTCCGACTCATCCGCGAGCTTTTTTCCGAAAACCACGAGCGCCAGCAGCCTCCCAGAACCTCTCCTTAAAACACGATGGCACATCATACCGCTGAGCGACGCCTCGAGTCAGATCGCACTTTTTTTTCACCGGGCCGAAGCGTTCCTTTGTTGGACGGCCGCGCGCTCGGCTTCCTGCTCAAGGCACCCTCAAACACCATCAAATACGGGTGATTAGAAGTAAAGCACGGTGGGTCATGGTATCCGGATCGTCACGCATCGGGAGGCCGGAAATAATCCGGTAGTCGGCCGTAATGGCAACCAAAGCATTATCGATGCTAAGTTGGTGGAACACCCGCCGATCAGCTCCACCTTTATATCCGGTCCTTCGAGGTCGGATCGAGGGACCGCTCCGATCCTCGGTTGTGGGGCGGGCTGTATCTTCTCCACGCCCGGTGCGTCCTCAGAGAAACCATGAAATGAGATATTTAACCACGGAACATGGATCGGACAGGCCACAAAGATGTTTGCTTACCCAACTTCGAGGATTATTCAAGAAACCCTGCTCGTGGATCGACGCGAGAAAATCCTCCTCCTCCCTTTGTACATGGCGGACAAGGTCTTCACCAGCTCGGGACCGATCCCGCCCTTTTGCGGCCATGGCGGGTGGCATCGCCTCCCCGCTGAAGTCCCACATGGGGTGGCCCTATATTGGAGCGGCTGACTTCTCATAATGCAAATTGCCATGACTCCAATCATGGTCAATCCGCATGAGCCAAGAATCTTATTCGCCATCAAGTAAAGGACGCCCCGGCCATTTTCCTCCGGCTCTGGCGCCAGTTAGGCGCTTCTTCAGAGGAGCTGCTATAACTCGAAGGCCGATCCAACAGAGCCGCAGCGGACGCCCTCCATGTAAACCATTCCAAGGTCTTCGGACGCTTTCGGGTTCCGGATAGACATCCGTCCCGCGATGCGCTATAGTTCGCTCACCACTTGATATATTGACCCCTCATGAGAACGGGGTACAAGGCGAATAATCTCTTCCACAAGACAAAATGAGCCTCGACGCCAAGAACAGTTCAGAAGGGCCACGAGCCCGCGATGTGCAAAATGGAGGCAGGATAAGGTGGTGAACTGAGGCCGAGAACTCAAGAGCCCCTGAGAAACGGATGAATTGAAATCCGAGTCCTCTTACTAGATAAGAGATAAAGCATACCCGCCTCCTTTAGAGGGATCGGGACACTCTCCGCTTGCTTTCCGCCTTTGTAGGTGGCAAGTCCGCTCGAACCGAACCATGAAGGCCGGGGAAGAAACCTTTGGTTTGGAGTGTCACTAGCTCGCTATGGGACTAAGCATCTTCCCAATTTCGTGCTGAGGGCTGGTAGCGAGAGGAGGAGCCGCACGAATGTCCATGATGGAATGGATTTTGTCAAGGCGCCCGATGAAAGCTCATGAGGGGTTGGTGTGACTCAGATCTAGATCCTCGCCCTTTTATAGGCGGCTCATTTGCGCAGCTAGGTGGATAAGTGTAAAATACCTGCTTTTCTGATTCATTCAAACACGTGAAGATGGCCATTATTAGGGAAGCCAAGGAGCGCAGATTTATCGGTTTGACACTATTCGACAAGTATATGCAATTTGGAGAAGAACCCGCCGCAATGTCAAGACACCACGCCCGACTCATCGCCATTGAGCCTGGTTCAGGCTACCGAGGGAGTCCTCGATTAGGGGTGTCCGGATAGTCAACTATCATCGCTGGCCGGACTCGGACTATGAAGATACAAGATTGAAGACTTCTTCCCGTGTCCGGATGGGACTTTCCTTGGCGTGGAAGGCAAGCTTACGATACGGATATGTAGATCTCCTACCATTGTAACCGACTCGTGTAACCCTAACCCTATTCGTGTCTATATAAACCGAAGGGTTTTAGTCCGAGTACTAACAACAATCATACCATAGGCTAGCTTCTAGGGTTTAGCCTCCTTGATCTCGTGGTAGATCTACTCTTGTACTACCCATATCATCAATATTAATCAAGGTGAGTAGGGTATTACCTCCATCGAGAGGGCCTGAACTCGGGTAAAAACATCGTGGTCCCTTGTCTCCTGTTACTATCCGCCTAGACGCACGCTTCAGACCCCTACCCGAGATCCGCCGGTTTTGACACCGACAGAGACTATGAAGGAATGCACAAGTGCGAGATCGATATTTAGAGAGAGGGGGCGAACACGTGCGCTGTTGCACGCAGTAGCGGAGCCATGAAAAATAAATGAGCTAGGGTGCCTAGCATTGCTAATCCTTTACAAGGAGGGTCAATTCATGAAATTAAACCTTTTTTAGCAGCAATTGTCTAATAATCACATTCATATTAGCCTCGATATATAGTGATGTTAGGGGAGGGCTTCATCGCCCTGCTTCGCCATTGTGCACGCTGGCTCGAGAGACGAGCGGAAGGCATGGGTGATGAGAGGGGACGTGGTATATAATTAATGTGGTGTATTAGCTATACATGTTAATCCTATATAGAGAGGTATAGATTGATCGATGTGGACGTGGAAAGAGGGTGAGACCTCACCGGATATATCGATTGATCGGTTTGTGTGGAAAACTATGAAAGACCTAGCTATATACACACATACATAGAGGAACATCGATCGCTGCATGCACACGTGAGAGATAAAGAATGCCCGATATGATGGAGAGGGGATGTGTGGTGTGTGCCTTCATGGGAGACCGACTCAAGAAAAAGATTGCATGCGCATGATGGATAATGCCGATCGGTAGTAAAGCGGCATGCATGCACGAGAGAAAGTTAGTGGTACAATTATAAAGAGAAGACTACTGTGGGTGTAAAAGAATAGGTGGGGTCATAATCAATGTAAAGTTGAATTCAAATATTTAAATAAGAGATCCTGATGTTTGAAACCCATGCATGCATGAATATAATGGAGATCTAGGCGTGTGGTTTGAAATGAGCATGTTCTAATGTATACACATTGAACAAGGTCAGCCCATTTGAAATTGAGATACCGATGGCGCATATCATATGCCCACGCCGCATCCATGCATGGACACACTATTCTAATTGAGATGATGGGCGGCTTTGATCACATATCTATATCTATACCCCATATATATATTATATATATATATATTTATATTGTGTGCGTAACTTTAACTTTGAAAGATGGTCATTGGATGAGGCGAATCCGATGGTCCAAAGATGGCAAATTTGAGCACTATTGGCCCTTGGATATCATCTAGATTCCACCAGATTTCGCCACATGTATAATCTAGAAGACTCCATGGTTGAACTTAAGCATAATGCACAAACATCAAAACACAAGCACTTCTTATTTGTTCTAGAATCTTCCGTATCGTAATTGCCCAAATGTTTTTCTACATGATTTGCCATTATTTGTTTTACTTTATGTCTTACAACGCACAACCCATGAATCTTAAAATAGATTAGCTTTATATAAAACTATATGATTTTGAATGAAATGAACTATAAGAATTAAAAGAACATCTACATCATGCATATATGACTCAAAGCTTGCATGCTATAATGTGGTATTTATTCATAATTTGCTGTTAATCTCATGCGGCAATGCACGGTACCTTACTCTAGTCTAAATGGTGTTTGTGTGTGTGTGTGCGTGTTGAGGTGCAAATTGTCTTTTTTGGGTACACGTTAAGCTTGTTCTTCCAAATTTCAAGCCGCACTTTGTTATGCCGAAAAATTGAAGCTAGCTGCCTCTGCTCATCGTGGTGCTAAACTCCCGCTTCTTCAACTCGCGCTTTGTTAGCCCAAATATTTAAGATATATCTTGGTCTTGTTGTGCTTCGAGAACTCCCTCCGTCTCAACCCGCGACTTGCTATTCCGAAATTACAACGCCTAAAAACTCCCACCTCCCGTGAAATCCCGACACCGAAATGTCCGTGGTACCTCGAACCAAAGAACCGGCCAAATCGGTGGGGGTACTTTCATAACTTACCCCACATTTCGGACAAGCGCTTCTAAGCCATGGTTCCCACGGCCATCCCATCGCCCACCCATTCGACACCGAGGCCGCAAACCCGTGATTTAAACCCAACACCTCGCTTCGTCTCGCCACCACCGGAGCTCTTTGTAACGCCTCGATTCGATGCGCCACGTGTCCGCCATTATTTGTCGTCTGCTATGTCATGTGCTTGTGTGTCGACTTTGCCATGTCATCATCTGCATTTCATACCATGTCATCATGTGCATTTCATTTTGCATACGTGTTCGCCTCATGCATCTCGAGCATTTTCCCCTGTCCGCTTTTGCAATCCGCATCCTATGTCTCCTGCGCCTCTTTACCTCTTTTCGTAAAGCGGTGTTAAACTTTCTCGAATGGAATGAGGTTTGTCAAGCTGCCTTGGTATAGCACCGTAGACCGCTCGTCAAGTTTCGTGCTATTTGGAGGTCGGTTGATACTCCAACGTTAACCGGTAATCAGAAGCCTCTTTGTTGCAGCCCAACACCCTTCCAAAGTGGCCCAAACCCATCTAACTCCCTCCATGCTTTCTGGTCGCTCGATCACGATCACAGGGCCGAAAACTGCGGCCTCATTTGGAGTCTCCTAGCTCCTCTACCTATAAATAAGCCCTCCCGTCCAAATTCATGCACAAATTCCCCTAACCCTAGCTTCTTCCTTCCTCAGAGCGGACATCGTCCGGACCTCACGACATGTCCGACGCGCCGTCTGCTTAATCCCCCGCCGCCACGCCAGCCTCTGGCCCCTCTCTCAGGTCTCCCACTGCTGCTCCTGGACTCTGAAGGGCTCACATGAGCTCACAGCTGCCTGCTGCTCGTCGCCCAGGTTGGCTGGCCTCGACCAAGGCCTGCTCCTCGCTCGAGCTGCACGGCAAGGCCACCGCCCGGCCATGCCATGGGCTGGCTGCCTCGCCGCTCGCTCACAGGCCTGCCGCTCGGCAGCTGCCACATGAGCATCGCTGCTGCCGCTGAGCTCGCTGCTTGCCTGCTCGGCCTGCCGCCTCGCCAGCCTCCGCCCGCTTCGGAGCTGCCACTGCGCCCGGCTGCCCTGCCCTCCTGCCTCCTTCAGATCGCTGGCGCCGTCTGCTCACGAGCCTGCCCGCTTGCCCTCCGCTCGGATCGATCCACGAACCCTAAGGTTGACCCCTGCTGCCTAAGTCCCCTACTGCTAATATTTTCATGCCATATTCTATGCCGATCCCCTTCCGG
>JAHIAM010021362.1:0-10736 GCA_021605205.1 Aegilops longissima | reverse complement strand
AGTCATCATCGGTGAACATCTTCATGTTGATCGATCTACTATACGACTCATGCTCGACCTTTCGGTCTCTGTGTTCCGAGGCCATGTCTGTACATGCTAGGCTCGCTGGTTAACCCTAAGTGTATTGCGGTGTTCCGAGGCCATGTCTGTACATGCTAGGCTCACAACACCCGCTGTATGTGAACGTAAGAATCCATCACACCCGATCATCACGTGGTGCTTAGAAGCTTACTTAACTTTAGCAACGGTGCACAGCTAGGGAGAACACTTTGAAATTGTTAAGGATCATCTTATTTACTACCGCCGCTCTAAGTAAACAAGATGCATAAACATAATAAACATCACATGCAATTATATAGTAGTGACATGATATGGCCAATATCATATAGCTCCATTGATCTCCATCTTCGGGCTCCATGATCATCATCGTCACCGCATGACACCATGATCTCCATCATCGTGTCTTCATGAAGTTGTCTCGCCAACTATTACTTCTACTACTATGGCTACCGTTAGCAATAAAGTAAAGTAATTACATGGCGTTGTTTAATGACACGCAGGTCATACAATAAATAAAGACAACTCCTATGGCTCTTGCCGTTGTCATACTCATCGACATGCAAGTCGTGAATCCTATTACAAGAACATGATCAATCTCATACATCACATATCATTCATCACATTCTTCTTGGCCATATCACATCACATAGCAAACCCCGCAAAAACAAGTTAGACGCCCTCAAATTGTTGTTTGCATGTTTTACGTGGCTGCTATGGGTTTCTAGCAAGAACGCTTACCTACGCAAAACCACAACGTGATATGCCAATTGCTATTTACCCTTCATAAGGACCCTTTTCATCGAATCCGCTCCGACTAAAGTGGAGAGATCGCACCGCTAGCCACCTTATGCACCAAGTGCATGTCACCGGTGGAACCTGCCTCACGAAGAGTACGTAAGGTCGGTCCGCCGCTTCATCCCACAATACCGTCGAAACAAGATTGGACTAGTAACGGTAAGCATATTGAACAAAATCAACGCCCACAACTACTTTGTGTTCTACTCGCAAAGAATCTAAGCAATAGACCTAGCTCATGATGCCACTGCTGGGGAACGAGCAGAAATTCAAAATTTTCCTACGTGTCACCAAGATCTATCTATGGAGAAACTAGCAACGAGGGAAGGAGAGTGCATCACATACCCTTGTAGATCGCTAAGCGGAAGCGCTCAAGAGAACGGGGTTGAAGGAGTCGACTGCTGTGATCCAAATCACCGGAGATCCTAGTGCCGAACGGACGGCACCTCCGCTCAACACACGACAGCCCGTGACGCCTCCCATGCCTTGATCCAGCAAGGAGGGAGGGAGAGGTTGAGGAAGACTCCATCCAGCAGCAGCACAACGGCAGGTGGTGGTGGAGGAGCGTGGCATCCCAGCAGGCTTCGCCAAGCACCAAGGGAGAGGAGGAGGAGGAGAAGCAGGCTGCACCAAGAGGAGAAGTTTTCATGTGTTGGGCAGCCCAAAACCTCAAGTATATATAGGGAAAGGGGGCTGCGCCCTTTAGGGTTTCCCACCCCAAGGGTGCGGCCAGCCCTAGATGGGACTTGGGGCGGCTAAGAGGGGAGGAGTGCCTCCCAAGTCAAGTGGAGGCCTCCCCTTAGGGTTTCCACCTTCCCATGCGCATGGGACTTGGGGGCTGGTGCCCCTGGCCCATTAAGGCTAGGGCGCCCCCACAGCCCATGCTACTGTATTGACGTGGAACACCTCTCGACCTCCGACCCTCCGAATCCTCCGAACCTTCGAAGCTTCCTGCACAATACCAAAAACCGAACTTTTTCCTAACCCAACAACAACTTTCCATATATAAATCTTTACCTCCCGACCATTCCGAACTCCTCGTGACGTCCGGGATCTCATCCGGACTCAACAACATTCGCAACCACATACAAACTTCCTTTATAACCCTAGCGCCATCGAACCTTATGTGTAGACCCTACGGTTCGGGAGCTATGCATATGACCGAGACGTTTCTCCGTCAATAACCAACAGCGGATCTGATACCCATGTTGGTCTACATGTTCCACGATGATCTCATCGGATGAACCACGATGTCAAGGACTCAATTGATCCCGTGATACAATTCCCTTTGTCTAGCGGTATTGTACTTGCCCGAGATTCGATCGTCGGCATCCCGATACCTTGTTCAATCTCGCTTCCGCAAGTCTCTTTACTCGCCCGTAACACATCATCCCGTGATCAACTCCTTGATCACATTGTGCACATTATGATGATGTCCTACCGAGTGGGCCCAGAGATACCTCTCCGCTTACACGGAGTGACAAATCCCAGCCTCGATTCGTGCCAACCCAATAGACACTTTCGAGATACCGTAGTGCACCTTTATAGTCACCCAGCTTACGCCAGGACGCTTGGTACACCCAAAGCATTCCTACGGTATCCGGAGTTGCACAATCTCATGGTCTAAGGAAATGATACTTGACATTATAAAAGCTTTAGCATACTAACCACGCATCTTTGTGCTAGGCTTAGGATTGTCTTGTCCATCACATCATTCTCCTAATGATGTGATCCCGTTATCAACGACATCCAATGTCCATGGTCGGAAACCGTAACCATCTGCTGATCAACGAGCTAGTCAACTAGAGGCTTACTAGGGACATGGTGTTGTCTATGTACCCACACATGTATCTGAGTTTCCTATCAATACAATTATAGCATGGATAATAAACGATTATCATGAACAGGAAATATAATAATAACTAATTTATTATTGCCTCTAGGGCATATTTCCAACAACCGAACACCGGGGTTACTGAACTTTGGGGGTCAATGGGCCTTGATGGGCCATAGGGAGAAGAGGAAGGGCCGCCAGCAGGCCACGCGCCTCCCCCTCTAGTCCGAATAGGACAAGGAGAGGGGCGCGCGCCTCTTCCCTCTTCCCCTCCCCAATCCTTATCCAGCTAGGAAAGAGGGGGAGTCCTACTCCCTGGGAGTAGGACTCTCCAGCGCCCCCTAGGGTGGCCGCACTTCCCTTGCTCCTTTATATACGCAAGGGGGGGCACCCCATGACACACAAGTTGATCTACGGATCGTTTTAGCCGTGCGTGCCCCCTCCACCATATTCCACTTCGTCATATCGTCAGGAGCTTAGCGAAGCCCTCGCTACGTGAAGTCATATCGCTATGAGCTTAGCGAAGCCCCGCTCGGTGGAGCATCATCATCGCCACCACGCCGTCGGACGACGGAACTCATCCCCGACGCTTTGCTGATCGGAGCCCGGGATCGCCATCGAGCTGAACGGTGCGTAACTCGGAGGTGCCGACGCTCGTACTTGGATCGGTCGGATTGTGAAGACGCATATACTACATCAACCGCGTTGTTATAACGCTCCGCTTTCGGTTCACGAGGGTACGTGGGACGACATTTCTCTCGCTCGCTATGCCATCACCATGGTCTTGCGGTGCGAGGGAAATTTTTGAAATTACTACGCTCCCCAACAAAGGGCATCCGAGCCTGGTTTTATGCGCTGATGTCATATGCACGAGTAGAACACAAGTGAGTTGTGGGCGATATAAGTCATATCGCTTACCAAAGATGTCATACTTTGGTTCGGCGGTATTGTGAGATGAAGCGGCCCGACCGACATTACGCCAGACGCTTACGCCAGACTGGTTTCACCGCCGAGCACTAGTTGCTTAAAGGTGACCGCGGGTGTCTGCTTTCTCTCACTTTAGTTGAACTGAGTGTGGCTACGCCCGTCCTTAAGAAGGTTAAAACAGCACCAACTTGACAAACTATCGCTGTGGTTTTGATGCGAGGTAAGAACGGTTCTGCTCAGCCCGTAGCAGCCACGTAAAACTTGCAACAACAAAGTAGAGGACGCCTAACTTGTTTTTGCAGGGCATGTTGTGATGTGATGTGGTCAAGACGTGATGCTATATTTTATTGTATGAGATGATCATGTTTTGTAACCGAAGTTATCGGCAATCGGGCGTGAGCCATATGGTTGTCCTCGCTTATTGTATGAAATGCAAAGGCCATGTAATTGCTTTACTTTATCACTAAGCAGTAGCGATAGTCGAGAAGCAATAGTTGGCTAGACGACAACGATGCTACGATGGAGATCAAGGTGTCGCTACCGGTGACGATGGTGATCATGACGGTGCTTCAAGCGATGGAGATCACAAGCACAAGATGATGATGACCATATCATATCACTTATATTGATTGCATGTGATGTTTATCCTTTATGCATCTTATCTTACTTTGATTGACGGTAGCATTATAAGATGATCTCTCACTAAAATTATCAAGAAGTGTTCTCCCGAGTATGCACCGCTATAAAAGTTCTTCGTACGAGACACCACGTGATCATCGGGTGTGATAGGCTCTACGCTCAAATACAACGGTGCAAAACAGTTGCACACGCGAATACTCAGGTTAAACTTGACGAGCCTAGCATATAACAGATATGGCCTCGAACACGGAGACCGAAAGGTCGAACGTGAATCATATAGTAGATATGATCAACATAGTGATGTTCACCATTGAAACTACTCCATCTCACGTGATGATCGGACATGGTTTAGTTGATTTGATCACGAATCACTTAGATGACTAGAGAGATGTCTATCTAAGTGGGAGTTTTAATATGATTAATTAAACTTAAATTTATCATGAACTTAGTACCGATAGTATTTTTGCTTGTCTATGTTTACCGAGATAGATGGCTCGTGTTGTTGTTCCGCTGAATTTTAATGCCTTTGAGAAAGCAAAGTTGAAAGATGATGGTAGCAATTACACGGATGGGTCCATAACTTGAGGATTATCCTCATTGTCAGACAGAAGAATTACGCCCCGAAGCACCGCTGGTGCAGTGCCTGCAGTGCAGAGCAACGCCAAGTTGTGAACGCCCGCGAGCAAAGCTGATGACTACTCTATAGTTCAAAGTGCTATGCTTTACGGCTTAGAACTGGTCTTCAACGACGCTTTTGAACGCTATGGAGCATATGAGATGTTCCAGGAGTTGAAGTTAATATTTCAAGCAAATGCCCGGATTGAGAGATATGAAGTCTCCAATAAGTTCTATAGCTGCAAGATGGAGGAGAATAGTTCGTCAAGAACATATACTCAAAATGTCTGGGTATAATAATCACTTGATTCAACCGAGTTACTTCTTCCGATGATAGTGTCATTGATGTAATTCTCCAATCATCGCCACCAAGCTACAAGAGCTTCGTGATGAACTATAATATGCAAGGATGACCAAAACAATTCCCGAGCTCTTCGCAATGCTAAAAGTCATGAGGTAGAAATCAAGAAAGAGCATCAAGTGTTGATGGTCAACAAGACCACTAGTTTCAAGAAAAAGGAAAAGGAAAGAAGAAGGAACTTCAAAAGAACAGCAAGAAAGTTGCTGCTCAAGAGAAGAAACCCAAGTCCGGACCTAAGCCTGAAACTGAGTGTTTTACTACAAGCAACCGACATCGGAAGCGGAACTGCCCCAAGTATTTGACGGATAAGAAGGATGGCAAGGTGATCAAAGGTATATGTGATATACATGTTATTGATGTGTACCTTACTAATACTCGCAGAGTACCGGTATTTGATACCGGTTCTGCTAATATTTGCAACTTGAAACAGAACTACGGATTGCTTAAGATTGTCTAAGGACGAGGTGACGACGCGCTGGGAAATGGTTCCAAAGTCGATGTGATCGCGGTCGGCACGCTACCTCTACATCTACCATCGGGATTAGTTTTAGACCTAAATAATTGTTATTTGGTGCCGCCGTTGCATGAACATTATATCCGGATCTTGTTTGATGCGAGACGGTTATTCATTTAAGATGAGAATAATGGTTGTTCTATTTATATGAATAATATCTTTATGGTCATGCACCCTTGAAGAATGGTCTATTTTATTGAATCTCGATAGTAGTAATACACATATTCATAGTGTTGAAACCAAAAGATGCAGAGTTGATAATGATAATGCAACTTATTTGTGGCAATCGCCGCTTGGGTCATATCGTGTAAAACGCATGAAGAAACTCCATACCGATGGGCTTCGAATCACTTGATTATGAATCACTTGGTACTTATGTAACCGTGCCTCATGGGCAAGATGACTAAAACGCCGCTTCTCCTGAACTATGGAGCGAGCAACCGATTTGTTGGAAATCATACATACCGATGTTTGTGGTCCAATGAATGTTGAGGCACGCAGCGGTATCGTTATTTTCTCACCTTCACAGATGATTTGAGCAGATATGGGTATATCTACTTAATGAAACACAAATCTGAAACATTTGAAAAGTTCAAAGAATTTCAGAGTGAAGTGGAAAATCATCGTAATAAGAAAATAAAGTTTCTACGATCTGATCGTGGAGGAGAATATTTGAGTTACGAGTTTGGTTTACATTTGAAACAATGTGGAATAGTTTCGTAACTCACGCCACCCGAACACCACAGAGAAATGGTGTGTCCGAACGTCAGAATCGTATTTTACTTGATATGGTGTGATCTATGATGTCTCTTACTGATTTACCGCTATCGCTTTGGGGATATGCTTTAGAGACGGCCGCATTCACGCTAAATAGGGCACCATCTAAGTCCGCTGAGACGACACCGTATGAACTATGGTTTGGCAAGAAACCAAAGTTGTCGCTTTAAAGTTTGGGGCTGCGATGCTTATGTGAAGAAACTTCAACCAGATAAGCTCGAACCCAAATCGGAGAAATGTGTCTTCATAGGATACCCAAAGAGATCATTGGGTACACCTTCTATCACAGATCCAAGGCAAGATTTTCGCTGTTAATTCGGATCCTTTCTAGAGAAGGAGTTTCTCTCGAAAGAAGTGAGTGAGGAAAGTAGAACTTGATGAGATAATCTGTATCTCTCCTTTATTGGAAGGTACTTCACCACAAGAAATGGTTCTCGTGACAACTACACCAATTAGTGAGGAAACTAATGATGTTGATCATGAAACTTCAGATCAAGTTGCTATCGAACTTCAGAGGTCAACCAGAGTAAAATACGCACCAGAGTGGTACGGTAATCCTATTCGGAAGTCATGTTACTTGACCATGGCGAACCTACAAACTATGAAGAAGCGATGGTGAGCCCAGATTCGCGAAATGGCTGGAAGCCATGAAATCTGAGATGGGATCCATGTATGAGAACAAAGTATGGATTTTGGTTGACTTGTTCGATGATCGGCAAGCCATTGAGAATAAATGGATCTTTAAGAAGAAGACCGACGCTGATGGTAATGTAACTCGTTTATAAAGCTCGACTTGTCGCAAAAGGTTTTCGACAAGTTCAAGGGGTTGACTACGATGAGACTTTCTCACCAGAAGCGATGCTTAAGTCCGTCCGAATCATGTTAGCAATTGCCGATTTTATGATTATGAAATTTGGCAAATGGATGTAAAACTGCATTCTTGAATGGATTTCTAGAAGAAGAGTTGTATATGATGCAACCAGAAGGTTTTGTTGATCCAAAGGGTACTAACAAAGTGTGCAAGCTCCAATGATCAATTTATGGTCTGCAAGCCTCTCGAGTTGAATAAACGCTTTGATAGTGTGATCAAAGATATGGTTTTATATGCACTTTGGAGAAGCCTCGTATTTACAAGAATGTGAGTGGAGCTCAGAGCATTTCGATATTATATGTGGACAACATATTATTGATTGGAAATGATATAGAATTTCTGGATAGCATAAAAGGATACTTGAATAAAAGTTTTCCAATGAAAGACCTCGTGAAGCTGCTTATATATTGGGCATCAAGATCTATAGAGATAGATCAAGACGCTTAATTGACTTTCACAAAGCACATACCTTGATAAAGTTTTGAAAAAGTTCAAATGGATCAGTGCAAAGAAAGGTTTTTACCAGACATAAGGTGTAAGATTGAGTCGACTCAATGCCCGATCACAGCAGAAGATAGAGAGAAAATGAAAGATGTTCCTATGCTTCAGCCATAGGCTCTATCATGTATGCAATGTTGTGTACCGACCGACGATGCTTAGCAAGAAGCTTGGCAGGAAGGTACCAAAGTAATCCAGAGTGGATCATCGGACAGCGGTCAAGAACATCCCAAATACCGAAAAGGACTAAGGATATGTTTCTCGATATGGAGGTGACAAAGAGCTAGTCGAAATGGTTACGCCGATGTAAGCTTTTGACACCGATCCGGACGATTCTAAATCGCAAACCGGATACGTGTTTTTATTAAACGTGGAGCTGCTTGGTGCAGTTCTAAACAAAGCCGTATGGGATCTACATGTGAAGCGGAGTACATAGCTGCTTCGAAGCAGCAAATGAAGGAGTCTGGATGAAAGAGTTCATTTCCGATCTAGGTGTCATACCTAGTGCATCGGGACCAATGAAGATCTTCTCGTGACAATACGGTGCAATTGCCTTGGCAAAGGAATCCAGATTTCACAAGAGGACCAAGCATATCAAGAGACGCCTCAATTCCATTCGGGACCAAATCCAAGTGGGAGACATAGAGATTTGCAAAATACATATGGATCTGAATGTTGCAATTCTGCTGACTAAGCCTCTTCCACGAGCAAAACATGATCAGCACCAAGACTCCATGGGTGTTAGAATCATTACTGTAATCTAGATTATTGACTCTAGTGCAAGTGGGAGATCAAGGAAATATGCCCTAGAGGCAATAATAAAGTTATTATTTATTTCCTTATATCATGATAAATGTTTATTATTCATGCTAGAATTGTATTAACTGGAAACGTAATACATGTGTGAATACATAGACAAACAGATAGTCCCTAGTATGCCTCTACTAGACTAACTCATTAATCAAAGATGGTTATGTTTCCTAACCATAGACATGTGTTGTCATTTGATTAATGGGATCACATCATTAGGAGAATGATGTGATTGACATGACCCATTCCGTTAGCTTAGCACTTGATCGTTTAGTATATTGCTATTGCTTTCTTCATGACCTATACATGTTCCTGTAACTATGTGTAACACCCCGGAAGTAACTTTCCATATTTGTAACTCCAACTCTTGCCATTTTCGGCATGATATATGATATTCCCTCCGTGGTTGGGTTTTTCCTCTTTTTGCATTTTGTCCATGTCATGCATTTTATCATGTCATCATGTGCATCGATTTGCATACGTGTTCGCTCTTTGATTCCAGCATTTTTCCCGTTGTCCGCTTTTGCAATCCGCACTCCTATCTCCCCGGCGGTCCTTTTACGCTTTTTCCGCGGTGCGGTATTAAACCTTCTCGAAATGGACCGAGGTTTGTCTAGTGGCCTTGGTATACCACCCGAGACCACCGGTCAAGTTTCGGGTCATTTGGAGCTCTGCTGGTACTCCAACGGTTAACCGCACCTTCGCAGAAGGCCTCTTTAAGTTGCAGCCCAACACCCTTCAAAACAGCCCAATAACCCATCTAAGTCACTCCCATGCTCTCCGCTGCTCGATCACGATCGTGGGCGAAAACTACACCTCATTTGACTCTCCTAGCTCCTCTATGCCTATTTAAGCACCTCCCCAGAACCTTGGATCAATTCGCAGCCGAAACCCTAAAACCGCCCTCACAGCAGCCGGACATCGCTCACTCCACGGACACTTCAAGGCCACCATACAATCGGGGCCGCCACTGGTCAGCTGCTGCCACATGGCCATGCTGGGTCTGCTGAGCCCACGGCCGGCCCTCCCTGCCCGCCTCCTTCCTCCCTGCCCAGGGAGTCACCAGCCAGGCCGCCTCGAGCTCAAGGCCATTGCCCTTTCACGCTGCCGGCTCCCCGAGCCGCTGCCTTGCCCCGCCACGGCCGGGCTGCTGCCACCACGGAGGTCCACCTCACGCCTGGCCCCTCCGGCGCTTCTTCCTTCCTCACTGCAAGCGACTTTGGCTACCGATCCAGCTGGCTCGATCGATCCGCCACGGTTCCTGCTACCACCTCTCTCCTCCCCTTTTTTTTTCCTAAGTCTTGAGATATTTGATATTTTGTGCAATTTTCAAAGTGGTATATCTTTGCATCTGTAGATCCATTTTATGCAGATTATATGTCAAGATGTTCGTCTCAAGAGTAGATCATTTCATTCCATTGCATCATTTTCATTTGAGCTCATCCTGATGCCCGAAATGCTGTTGAAGAGTGCTATGTGATGTTAGTTTCTGATTTTATCAGAACTTGCACTTTTGTTATTTTTGCCATGATTATTGTGTGCACCCTATGAATTTGAGTCCTACATGTGTTTTGCAATATGCCATGCCATCTTTCCAGGGATATATGCCATGTATTTTTGTGACCTATGTGGTGACTAGCACAAGCATGCAAAGTAGGTGTCCTGCTGTTGCTGTTTTCAGCCCTGTTTTAGCTGATTTTGATGCCATGTTAACTTGACGATACCGAGAGATCTATGCATATTTTGAGATACTTCAGTAAGGGTGTTTTGTAAAACATGTCTTGATCTATCCATCCATGCCTTTTTTTGCAATTATGGAGTGTTATAGCTTGAGTCAATCGAGCTCTACTTTTACTATCAAATGTTTCCTGGCAGATTGTTTACATGTTATTCAATTTTGCCTAGCTTGTTGTGGTTGACCCGTATAGTCTATGTTAGTGTTCTTGCCATGTATGTCTTCTATGTCATGTCTTCTTGATGTATGTATGCTTAGTTTATCATTTGAGGCTCTGTAGTGAGTGCATTGAGCTTGTAA
>JAHIAM010021357.1:0-14301 GCA_021605205.1 Aegilops longissima | reverse complement strand
TATTTCATCAAAACACAACCGCTCGATGATAAACCGTGAAGCTTTGTCTTACCATGCCTATTCATAAAAACTAGTGAGGACGCTGTTTCCAACAATTACATGGTTCTCAATGATTCATCCCTTTTCAAAAAAAATGATTCACGGCACACAAAAGTAAAAGAGCCCCATAGATGGATTCAAATAGTACTAGCCCGAGGGGTCGATAAAAGCAAGGTTCGAAATTGACACAATCCAAACTACTATTAAACACTAGTAAACTATTTCATGCCTCGATCTAATTTGGGCTGGACACAAGACGGACCTTGCCATGAACATCATCGAGGACGCCCCCAAAGCTCAACTCGGAACCTTCATGAAGACAACCTTGTGGTTGCCATCGATAAATTGTTTGTGGAGGCATACCCATCTTCCCCGGTAAGCTTGACAAGAACAGATGCCTCACAAACGGGAGTAGCTTTGAACTTTTGTGCTTCAAGACACCCCGGACAACACGCCCGACAAAGGAGGTGGAATACAACTCTTCATTGATAACCCAAATGGCTTCCGATCCAAAGCCTAAGAACTATGTTTTTCCCAAAGGCGATATTCGGTTTCCCAAAGCAGTGACATGCACAACCACACAACTTGTTATCGGGGTTAATTGAAAAAACAAATTTGAATTACTTTTCAAAGATAAGAAACACAAGTTATTTAAACCACTATGTATAGCATGGCATCGGTTAATAAAATTTTGCATTATTAATCACCACATACTTCCTTTTCTAAAAAATCACCACATACTTAGATGAAAACCACAATCGAGATCCAAAGAAGGAAATCACCTTGGGCCTTTGGGGACATCCTGGGGGGAAAATGCCCAAAACGGGCGAATCCAAACGGGGCCATCTCAAAGTGGCCATGAGCGATCTGGGTCGGCCCGGTGGTTGCCACCATCTTCTTGGAGCCTTCGTCGTGATCAGCCTCCCGCCTCCCAATATCGGCAGTTTTCCTCGCTTTGGTCCATCATGAAACCGAAATACTAGGAGACCACCAAAGGAAAACACAATCGCAATGACAATGAAACAAAAAGAGAGGAGGATCGTTATCGCTTGCAAAAGTTCTTTTTTTTCTCCGAATTAAAATATACCAACATCACGGATCCGCTTACCTTCCTTGGGAGAGAAGAACAGTGGCAGATGCGAGTGTTGGCTTTCTTGAAGACGGGAGGGAGAAGGGATTCAGCAAGAGTGAAATGATGGTTGCTTTGTCCACAAACTTAGATCGCGGGAGGTGGGGTTTTGTGATACGACGGCCGTTAGTGCCGCTGCCACGACTGGGTGACTCTCCACCAAGATACTGCCTTCTAATTTGGTGGATGGCATTTGTCGCGCTACTGCAGGCATGGCCCATGACATGGTGAACAAAAGTATAAAGATTCAAGAGAGGGAGACGTTCAATGACCTAGGAGGAGGCGGTAGAGTTTCCACTGCATTAGTAGTAATTGTTTTTCTGGTAGCTGAGTGTCTCCACTTTACTAGTAGTAATTGTTTCTCCGCCCAAGACAAAATAGCCGATCCACACTAGTAAATAGTAAAATCAATTCAAAAGGCGCCACCCACACCCAAAGACACCGCCCCCAAAAAAACCCGGTGCTCTCTTCCTCCTCGCTCCCACCCACCTCACGCCCTTGTCGATCCACTCAGACCCCAAATTCCTCACCTCACCCTGTGAAAACCCTAGTCTCTTCTTCCTCACTCATGTAGAAAACCCCCATTCTTCTTCGCGTCAGACTACAACTAGGCTCGCCATTCATTACTTCTACTAAACCGCGTGAGCGACGCCGACGCCTCGAGGAAAATGGAGTCACTGACCTCAACAAGAAGATGAGGCTCCGCCAGCTGGCGATCACAGATCCCAGACCCGGCAGCTGGGATAAGCGCGACCTCGCCTCAATCGAATCCTGTGAACCCAGAATCTTGGTGGACCGCATCAGCGATCTCCCGGACGCCCGCCCTGGGGAGATCATCTCGCTTCTAACCACTCAAGGATTGCCGCCGCACCTAAGTCCTCTCACCGGCATGCCTCTATGGCGCCTCCGTGTTCCTTAATCTCAACTGTCATCATCATCTCTCTTCAATGATTTTGAAATCCCCTGAGCCATCATCTACTCACCGTGGCCTGCTCAAAGCCTCGCATCCCGCCATGCTACCCGAGCAAGCATACCATGCCTCAAACGGTGGACGCTACAAAAAAAATACACTCCGTGATGATACGTGTTTGTCAAGAGGGTCGCTGCTGTCATGCATGTACATCCATGAAAATTTATGACAGTAATAAGATAGTTATACCGTGATGTCGAGAAGTGTTCCATGACATTACCAAAATTATCATCATGGAAGTGTCCACTTCCATGACGATAAATCGCGTCACAGTAAGTGCTGCCAAAGGGTGACCGGCACATGGCATCCACCGTAACGAACGCTTGCTTATCGGTCGGGTTTTGGATCCGATAACCTGCTAATGTACCGCGACTAATGGGGATTTTCCACGTAAAATCATCATTGGCTGGAGGAAACACGTCGGCTCACCGCTGAGTATGTCATCCACTCATTGGACGGAAGCCGCCATGGTACGCCAATACGCGGCACGGCCCAACAGAGGCCCATTCCTCGTGAAAAGGATGACCCAATAAAAATAGCAGGCCAGCCCATATAAGGCCCATTGTGTCAGTCCATTTAAGCCATGACCCATACGAGATGAGCAACCCGCCCGCCAACGCCCATTAAAGTTTTGACACCATTGCAGCCCATCGTTAGTTCGAGCTCGCTAACAGCCCGCTATATTGGGCTCAATATCGCCCGATGAGATTTCGTCGTTAACGGCCCGCTTAATGGATGGGCCAATTTTCGTGATGTACATCTTTCGCCTTTTAGCACCCATTTAAATGTTGGGCTAGTTTCCGCCCGTGTGTTTTCGCCGACGGCCCATAAATCTAATGGGCCATTTGTCGGACTGAGTTTCGCCTTTAGCGCCCATTTAATTGTTGGGCCAATTTTCGCCCGTGTCACTTTCAACTGCTGACGCCCATAAACCAGGGGCCATTTTAGTCGGACCTGAGTTTTGGCCTTTTAGCCACCCATTTAAGTGTTGGCCAATTCCCACTTATGTGACTTTCGCCCGTTAACGGACCATAAATGAGTTGGGCCATTTGTAGTCGACCTTAGTTTTGGCCTTTAACGCCCATGCCCTTCATGGTCCAATACCACCCGTTTTCTTCTACTGCTAAAGGCTCACAAATACAAGCCATTTACAATACGACCTGACTTTCGCCTCTTAGCGCCCATGGTCTTCATGGTCCAAGATAAGCTCGTCATTTCTTTCGCCCGCTAAAGGCCTACAAAGATAGTTGGGCCATATGTAGCCCAAACTTAGAACAACCGTTAACTAATTCCGTGAAATAAATGGGGCCACCTGTTGCCCGCTTCAAGTCGGCCACAACGACTGGAGGTAAGAGGGCCACCATTAACTTTCGCCTAGTAACGCCCATTAACTTAATGGGCCCACTAAAGTTCGATGTCTTTAGGCCAAATTAGATAATTTGAGCCCATTACGACGAGCAATTATGCATAGGCCAAAACCGATCATGCAAAGGTACTGATACAGGAATAAGGTTGCACATCCAAAGATATATACAAGAAATTACATCCACTGGCAATCAAAGATTGATGCCGTGCAAATAAATGAGCAGAACCTAAACATCTACAACGCCAACTGCAACCTCACAGATGACGCCTATAAGCATGTTGGCAAGTTCTTTCGCTTTGCTACTTTCTCCAAAACATTGATCAGCTTGTTGTGTCGCACGACTCTACACCTCCGATTCATCCACCATTTTCATCATTGCTTCAGCCATTAATTGGTTCACAAACATACATTTATTCCATTGTATTCGAGATGAGGATACCAATGATTCAGATGGATATTTTGGCATGCTTGTATTATTGATAGTGGAGAGTGTCTCACCAACGATCATAACATAAATTAGGACGGAACCAAACAGATTAATCATGAGTTATTGCCATATTACCTGGCCTAGATTTACTGGAAAGAAACAATGGGGTTGCTTTGCTGTTTTCAGAGTTTGTCTTCTTATCTTCAGCAGCCCGCATAAAATTAACACACTAGCATTGCTATCATTGGCCAAGTCGATAATAGGAAAGCAACATTGACACAACGAACGCTTGGGCAAGTAGCCACACCAAATTAACACAATATGGCACAACTATCATCAGCCGTAAGGTAGTACGAAAGCAACATTGACACAATGAATGAATGGGCAACCAGAGAAGCACTACAATTTAGTAATGCGTGATATGAGATAGTACATTCATGTAGCTCAAGATGCAAAACTACTAGGCAGTTTTCCTTACAAAATCAACATTGGTGCCTTTAACATTTTGCTACAACTAATTTTAGATCAGATAAAGGTTAGATTCACGATTAACAAAATACATGTTGATGTAAAATATAGTGATATACAATGTACTTACATCAAGATTGGAGCACGAGAATTCTCAAGAAGATATTTTCCCTAATACATCCCAATGGAGGAAGTCTTCTATCGCTTAACCTTATTTTCTAAAGAGAGATGGGTAAGAAACATGTAGAAAATATGATCAGAATGCTATAAAATTTCATGATGCGAGGATACACACGCTTCTTAGAATGGAGTTGACATTCTTTTGCTGGACTAGAGCGACTAGTTCTTTGGCCACCGAATCGCTTATTATCGGGAGTTGGGTTTCTCCGCTGGAGCAGATCTATGAAAAATGGAGTTGGTTTATTATCTCCTGCATTTGGATCTTTTGCAAAGACCTGGTTTGTAACCCTTCAGATTCTAACATAGCCGTTTTCCTTGCATGCCTTATATAGAAGAATGGTGATTCAGTTATAAAACATGCTACAAGAGATGGAATAGGTATCAAGAATAGAAAGGCATGACATATTGACATGTATTCCTCCATCCGAAATAAATGGACGGTCTAGTATTTGTTCTAGATACATCCAGTTTTATCCATTTTACATTTAATCCGGACGGAGGGATGTAAGAGCAAGGGATACGACAGACAACACAAGAAAAAAAACACTAAAAACCCATCGCAGAACCAAAGTATTCAAACCCACTGATATGAGATAGTACACTATGTAGCTCAGATGCAAAACTACTGCAGTTTTCTTACAAAATCAACATTGTGGCCTTTTCATACATTTTGCTACAACTAAATTTAGATCGATAAAGGTTGATTCACGCCATTAACAAAATACATGCTGATGTAAAATATAGTGATATACAACAGGTACTTACATCTACATTGGAGCATAGAATTTGCAAGAATCTTTCCTCATAAACTATACCATTGCAGAAATTCTTCTATCTCGTTGCTTATTTTCTAAAAGAGAGATGGGTAAGAAACATGTAGAAAATATGATCAGCATGCTATAAAATTTCATGATGCAAGGATACGCGTACGCTTTTAGAATTGAGTTGACATATTTTTGCTCGATCGAGCGGACTAGTTCTTTGGCCACCGGAATCTGCTTATTATCGAGAGGAGTTGGGTTTCTCTCGGCCGAGCAGATTCATAAAACTGGAGTTGGTTTATTATCTCCTCGGCTGGATCTTTTGCAAAGGCCTTGTTTGTAACCCTTCAGATTCTAACATAGTCGCTTTCCCTTGCATGCCTTGTATAGAAGAATGGTGCTTTAATTATAAAACATGCACAAGAGAGATGGAATAGGTATCAAGAATAGAAAGGCATGACATATTGACATGTATTCCTCCATCCGAAAAAATGGATGGGTCTAGGCGATTTCAGTTCTAGATACATCCTTTTATCCATTTCGCAACATGTAATCCGGACGGAGGGAGTATGGTGTAAGAGCTAGGATACGACATGACAACACAGCAAAAAACTAGTTGAATGTAAAACTATATGCTAGCGGAATAGCATGTAAATAACAAGGCAACATACACGGTATGATTGGGAAAATAAGATGGCATTGCAACAGAGCACTAGAACAACACTTCAAAGTAAAAAACATGGTATGGCAGATGATGAAGTACATATCGATGAATAATAATGCATAAGATATTCGAAGCATGATGTCCAAATTAAGCAGATGGCATTATGATAGAGAGAATGACAAGACTTGAATTTGAAAACATGTTATCATGAATGGAATAGGTATCGAAAACAGGAAGGCATGACATATTTACATGCATGATCAGCATGCTAAGCACATGGCATTGCAAAGAGTAGATACACTCCAAGACATTATATGCATGTTGTACCCATATCACAGGCCAAGTTAGAGCAAGGACCTTGTGGGTGAAGAGGATTCATCATCTTTCCGCAAGTCTTCAAGAACTGCCTTTACATGTTCCATCATATTGGGTATCATTGACATCAAGTTTATTGGCCTTTACATTGCTCGTGAGGTTCTTGTGGATATATCAGGTGTGCAATTATATCCGACATGCATGGAAGACAACTAGTAGTTAGATTTATGTAAATGAGTGCCTCAGGAGAGCTACATAAATAGTAGGACTGGGGTTAACTAGCAACAGTCTCATAAACTAAAGGGAGAACATGATGAAAGCTACGAATATGTATCGCTTGTACTAGATTAACTAGATGGCACACAAAAGTATTAAAGAACAACATAGGTAATACTAGAAGTGGTATATACTATAATCACCAGCCTGTGGATAGCATTGGCTGATGGATGATAACTATGGAACAACGTTACCTAAAGAACAAGTATCTTAGCTGAACTATGGAACAACGTGAACTCCTAACAAGACCCGTAAGAGATCGCATGAATATACAGTGAAATGTGATGATCTATTTTCCATGCTTAGATGAATAACAAAGCCATAAATGTTGCACACAAGTAAGATGAGGGTACAACCTATCTGGCTGCCATCCATAGGAGTGAGCATCATGTGCTGACTTGTCGATGGCCTCTAGCTTGTTGTGGCTGTCCATGTCGGGCATGCGATTCGATGCAGGAACTTGAGTGGGACTAAGCTTCTTCCGTGTATGCTTCCTTGTTGGAGCAGCTGTGAGTCGGAAGACGTGTGTTCAAGATGCATAACATAATGTTAAGAACGACATATCTCTTTGATCTCAAGAAATACACTAAGAGATCAAACAAGGTACGAGTGGTCACACGTCTGGATCAAGACTAAATTGGGGTCACACGATTTTATTTTATTTTGGTATCGTCCGATCTACGCGGATGGCTTGATGGCGCCTTGTGCCTCCGGCCGACACTGCTCGAATCTTCCTCAAGAGCCAGCGACCAACGGCAGAGCAGCCTGCTCTCGCCGCCCATGGCCCGCCAAAACTCCGCCTCGCCCCCAAGACTGCGGTTGCGCCGCTGCCAATCCACAAAGACTCCTCCATCCAGATCCGGCGGCAGATTTTCAACCCACACAACTCTAAAAGATAGCCATCTAAGAGTTGCTTCCACGGCAAACTTGCGCCCGCACCTTACGTTAGACACCAGCCAACCGGCAGCCTAGGAGCTCCGCCGCCGAGGGTGCTGCTTCCCATTGGGAATCGATTGGCCCGTAATAAAATTCAGACAACCGACGCCTAAATAAAGTGATTTGAGATGAGGGTGCGACCTATCGGCGGCATGGTGAAGTAGGCGTCCACTGCCGAGTCGGTGAGGCCGGAAGGCTGGTGGTGACCGGGCGGGAAAGAGCGATGTCGCGACGGTCGACGGCTACACGAAGCGCCAGACTCGACGGATCCGTTGAGCGCCCGCACCGTGAATAACGGCGGGGTGAATCGCTCCAGACGTTCACGCTGCCGTCGCCGAGGCAGCACCAGCAACACGGAGTAAGAGGCACACGCCCAAGGCACGACGGCAATGGACAGCCTCCGCATTAGGGAGGAGGGCGGCTGTGAAATTGGTGCGTGGGGGGCCCATGGAGGTGGGGCTGAGGTTTCATGCTCGGGAGAAGGGAGCTCCTGGGAGAAGGTGATTTGAGCCCACGAGGTATGAATGGGGCGGGGGGGGGGGAATTGGGAGGAGGAACCATGTCACGGACGATTTGTCTAAAATGAGGGGAGTTTCAGTTCTACCTTGCCTATAGGCTTCTCGGCTTGGGTCTGTAGTGAGGGTCGGGTAGTAGAGTAACTTTGCTTCTCCAAATAGTGGGCGGAGCGATTTCGCAGGAGGGCGGTTTTGAACTATAGTGGCGCGAGCGATTCAAGAGGAGAGCGTGTTTTGAAATAGTGGGCGCGAGCTATTTCAAGAGGAGAGCGTGTTTTGCCGAACCATGGTTTATGAATTATTCGCACATGTCATTTCGCCGAGGAGAAGGCGCTTGGATGAAGTTATGAACCTACCTCGATGTACAACGGGCCAATTGATGCGGTCCCACATAGGACGGTAATTTCGCTGCCTCCCATTTATTTGCTCGGCTAATTCCACCGAGCAGAGAGGATGTTTAATGGTTCGCTCAAATTTTGGGAGAACGAGCATCCACGCCTACCTTACCAAGTCGATTCAATCAAATTTTGAAATATTAGCTTGCCACTTTTTTTAGATGGAGAGATGATGCTCGGAGTAATGTGTTTTTACATGCTCGCTAGCGATTTACTATATGACAAATAGTTGACCCACTCAAAACGCAATCAAACCCAAAATGAAATATCTCGATTCAATGAACTAGCTCCTCAAGAGGTCAAAATAGTGAACTAAATCCAAAATTGAACACCTCAATCGAGTAGCATGTTGTACAGATTATAGTACTCCATGAACATGTTGAAAGTCAAATTAATGAACTTGTTTGATATACGATATATCCGTTTCATGTGGATTGGAAACATGGTCTCCAATTTAAATATTTGAATGCAATTTATATCAGTCTTTGATGCATAAAACGCCCCCCCCTCCTGACTCTTTCTCTCTCTCTCCTCTCACTCTCCGACAATTTCATTCACACCGATCCCACAAAAAACCTTGTTGGTCCCTCTCCTTTCTTTCTCTCTCTCTCTCTCTCTCTCTCTTGTGTGTGTGTGTGTGTGTGGGGGGTCTTTCTAGTCCGCATTGATATATACACCATCTATAGGTCTCTCCAAGACACTATGTATGATACCTAGCTAGTCCAAGCTAGATATCTTGGGGCACCATCGATGCACAAAATTCCTTGGCTCTTCCTCTCTCACCACCACTATGTCCCTGAGCTCTTCCCCTCTCTCAAACTCTCCATCCACGGTCACACAACACATGCATATCTCACTCACGAAGGCCCATCTAAAACTCTTATCTCCCCTCGCTCTCCATCTCACACCACACACACACACAATTTGCCCAGCTAGCCAAGTATGATGGTCTCTCACTCAATTGTAGGCACAAGCCCCCATATTATATGACTAGCTAATTTAGTCTCCATCACAAACATGTGCATGGTCTATCTCGATTTCTCGGGCATCTTTCTATCGCGACGCACTCCTCATCTCCCACCCATATAGTCCCCCACATCTCGAGGGATCTCTATCACAAACACACCTCTCTCCCTCCCCATGCGCCCATGCCATCCATGTGTCCCTCGACCTTTTTTTGTTGGCCGACTCTATTGGACATGGCTGGTGTTCTCCTGCAAACAATCACACCTAGCTTTCGTACCTCGCCCGCTTCCATCTCGGAGATGGGATATGTTCGATAAGAAACAAAAAAACACACCTCTCTAATTTATCGTTGTTGTCACTTTTCCACACATACTTTTTTGCACACTTACTCATTCTCCTTCACACGACTTGATTGTCTCGACCGAGGCACTCCCTCCTCCTAGCATAAGATTTATTGAAAAGTCAAACACAAAATTTGACCATGTAGGAGAAAAAGAATTACATCTAGTACGGCAAACATATACCATTAGATTCACCATGAGATGTAGTTTTGTATGATGTATCTTTGGTATTGTAGATATAAATAACATTTTTAAACCTGATCAAAGTTTCCAAAGTTTGACTTCTAAAAATTTACATGCACCGATTATCGGGGATGGAATATCTCTTTCCTCTCGCTATCCGACGCACCACTCAGCCTTATCGGGCCCTCTCTCTCTCAAACTTTATTGGTCAGTTTGGTTCGTGACCACCTCATGCCTTGATGGTCGGTATGCCGGGTGGACGTGAGATGTAAAATATTTCGCCTCGCCAGTTTGTGGTGCTGAAGTTTGGTCATGCCTGGGCCCAAAGCATCAACGCCCCATCAATAATCCATGCATCAATTATTTAATGCTAATATCCATCCATGTTGTTTTAGCCTCATGGTCCAAACTGTGCACGGCCAGCGCTCAAAACTCGCTGGGCGCACGGGGTCCGAGTTCAGCCAGATAACTAAAGGCAAGGAACCCAGCCCAGGGGCTTTTTCAAGGGTAGCAACCAAACAAGCGCATGAAATCCAGCCACAACCCCTGGCCACGCAAAAGATGCTCACGACGCGCCAAACCTTTATATCTCCTGTTCACAAACACATGTTTCGCCCATACATATAGACCCATCCAACACTCCCGCCTTGTCTCTCTCCATGTGACACACCCCCCTAAGTACCATAATCCTCACTCCATCATAGGCCTGTTTGGATCCATGGGTTAGAGTTGTTAGTTTTGGAGTCAACTAACCCAAAAAGATCCAAACAGAGGGTTAGTTTAGGTTAGATGCATCTAACCCATCCAAAAAACTAACCCATCCAAGAGGTCTTATTTGTTAGTTCTTCCTGGACCACTAATAAACACTTTTTTCTCGCTTCCCGAGAGATCCTCCCCACTTCCTGCTTCCGCCCTCTCCCCTCCCTCGACCGCCTGTGAAGGTGCCTCGCGATCCGTGTCCATCTAACCCTGCCATCCAAACACCTTTTACTTAGAGTTAGTTCAGGGTTAGAATTAACTCTAACCTCTAACTTTAGAGTATCCAAACAGGCCATAGGCACAAGCACTCCCCTCCTAAGTATGATTATCTCTTACTAGCCATCGAACACATGTATTGTCTCCTTCCATCCATTGTCATCTCGAATCTCCGAATCTTCTATCGCACACCTTGTCACTGATCTCCCACCCATTAGTCCCATCACGATCTCCGGGATCTCTATGACAAACATACACCTCCTCCCCCATGTCTCATTTTCTCCGGACGCCTTCTCGACCCTCTCCTTGTTTGTCGACCCTTTTGGGCTTCCTCTCGTTCCAAACAACCACACACTATCTCCTCACCTTGCCTCCTTGTAAGATGCATGTGTTATTTTGCATAAGAACACACACTTTTTCTCCATTTTATTGTGTTGTCCATGTCTCTTTCACACCCACACACTTTTTAACTCTCTCTCTCTCTCCTCTCTCCTCTCTCTCTGGGACTCACACCATAAGCATATGGATTTTTGAAAAGTCAAACCCAAAAGTTTGACTAGGTATATGTGGAGAAAACATTTACATCGAACGATCATTAGATTATCACAACATGTACTTACTTCATACTATCATTTATTTTGGTATTATATAAGTAATTTCTTTATAAACTTGGTCAAAGTTTCAAAAGTTTGACTTTAAAAAATGTTGTAACTACATTATCGAACAAAGGAGTAGCCCTTCTTTCTCTCTCTCTCATTCTCAGGCCTCCCCCTCTCACTAAACTCCATACCGACGGATTATAACTCACCGGTCGCAGATAGCTCGATATTGTTTAGTTGACGTCAACCAATCCACATGCTGCGTTGTCACCGTGTTCTGTATCTTGGTGAGCTGGCCCATGTGGCGGGTGAAAATAAGTAAACTAGAGGCCCATCCGACACGCGTGAAGGCAAAGGAAACCACGCCCGTAAATTGAGGGGCATTGAGGGCAAACTTTTGCGGCGGGACGACCCGCACAACACCACACACGGGCGGCATGCATGTAGGACGACTCACAACACCCAACACACAACAACACCAACACCGGCGCCGCCCCGGGTTGAGATGGACGGCAGGCAGCCAACAAGCGGAGGGCCGAGCTAAACCGATCCGCGAGCCTGACTTATCAGAGCCTCCCCGAGACATGTGCCCACATCGGGCCTCCCCCCACCAAATCTGCCGTGGGGACCGCCCCTTTTCCCGGGCGCCCCCCCTCAACCTCACCCGACCTGCCTCGCGACGGGATTGCAAACGATGGCGAGTTCCAAGATCCTTTCATCGCACCGGCCACCGACGCTTTGACATCCGGATGTTCAGACTAACCGCAAAGTCCAACCGTTCGACGAGTGGTTCTTATCCCCGCCTAGATCAGTCGAGGAGCTCAGCTTTGGCTGGACGATGTCGCCTCGCCGCCCATGCCCGCCACGCCAACGCCGCACGCCACCAGCTTTGCTATCTTCCCCGCTTTTCGTCCCTTCTTCTCCTCAACTCAAGCATCACCCTTCGACGTTGTCATCTCAAGAAGGTTATGGAGCACCTGCCCAGCTGTACGCGCCGAGTACCTTCGCCTTGAGCAGATCCCGGGTTCATTAGCCTCCACATCGCCGAAACTCCGTGGATTTAGTGTCTTGTGGCCCCGCAACAAGACATCAATTGGGAAGAGATCACCCAGCTGTTCCACGTTATGGTCATTGAGAATGCGCCTTTCCTTGAGAATTGCTTGTATCGGATCTAGAAGGTCCAACAAAATCAGGGTCATTGACGGCCAAATTGACAGCGTTGGTGTACTGCCGCCAAATTTCCAACCTTTATTGATCCGTAATCGCTCAGGTCACACTCATTTCTTCCGCCCTTGAAATTCACATTTTTAAATTTCTTCTTGATGTATTTATGACCGCCTTCCGAAAATGATTCCACAAGCTTGACCTAGTCCATGCACAATGAAGATCTTAGCACTAAATCTATCGGCCCCAACTGGATCAAGTTTTGGATTCCTTACATGCTTCCATGCACGGAGAAGCTACCATCGAGGTGAAACTTTTCCTATTAGTAAAGGTAATCACAACGTAGCTCAATTTTTTCGTAATTTTCCAAATTAATGACAAGTGTAGTGTTCAAAACTACATCACGACCGCACCGAAAGAAATGTTTTTAGTATTTTTCTCACGTGATCACCGCATCATTTTTATGTTGTACTACTATAGTAGCCTAGGCTAGTCATATGGAAAGTAACTTAGACTACTCCAAGAATCTATGGTTACCCTAAGGGCAAGTACTACCTCCATCCGGTTTACTCTTCCGTAGTATTTTTGACCATAGATTTAACGACAAAATGTTAATGCATGTCACTAAGAACTATATCGTTGGATTATTTGAACATAATTTCAAATGGTGTAATTTTTAGTGAAAGCATTGGCATTTTCTTAGGTAAATCTATGGTAAAATTTTATACTAAATACGGGTAGATTTGTTTTAAAATTTTGTTTACATTTTTTAGATAGGATGTATCTAACACTAAAATGTAATTAGATACATCCATATTTAGACAAATTTAAGACAAGAATTTTGGGAGAGGGAGTACAAAAGGGCTATGTAGGAAAACATGTGCCAAATTCACTTGTGATGCATTTGGCATCGATGCCCTCCATTGCTCACCCGGTGCCCCAATCTGACACCACTTGTTGCCCAACTCACAATGAAAAACACTGGGGAGAGAGAGAGGACCGAGGCAATAAAAACACTTGTTTGGGAGAGGAGAGCTGGTGAGTTGGTTTGATTGTTTGTTTATACATGTGGGTCTGTGCACAGCGGTGCCAACCTCTCACATCGGAGAGCGGTGCCAAAATCTTTTGATTTGACATCGATGCGATTATGTGGCATACTTTTGGAAATATGGCATCACCACTAGTGGAAGGCAACAAATGCCCAAGCTCTTCACGTGCTCCTAGTTAAATGAGAGGAAACAAAAAAAGAGAGAGAGAGAGAGAGAGAGAGAGAAGAGAGAGGAAAAATATCACTAGCCAGCCAACCCTATCGTATGAGCAATGATATTGGTACCTTGATGACACACGGCAATCTTATGCAGCCAGCTGCTCTAATATGTTCTTTTTGCGATAAAAAGACCCAAAGTGAAAATGGTTTGCACTATAACAATCTCATCAATGCCTTGATCTCCATCTTACGAAATTGATTTTCGACACCGAGGCAACATCTGAGATTAAATTGGCCGGTTCTTTGTTTCGAGGCAAGTGCTCAAGGTAATGAGGTTTGCCTTCCGAACAATGAATGGCGGTTGTCACCGCAAGCCGCCTAAGCTAAATGACAAAGTTCCGCAGGTTGAATTTTTTTTGAAACAT
>JAHIAM010021355.1:0-14849 GCA_021605205.1 Aegilops longissima | reverse complement strand
GTAATCATCAAGACGAGCTGCCAAGCATTCATAATGTCTTGGTTCTTCGACGGTGCATCACCTAGCGGTCCTTCTAGGACATATTGTTTCCGGGCAGCTAGGGATGATCTCGTTCCGGACCCAAACCAGAAAGTTGTGCCATCATCTTCGCTTGGTTTTCTAGGAACGCTAAGTTCATGTTGACATGAGCCTGGCCATTTGATCTACAAGACATATTTGCAAAGGTTTTAGACTAAGTTCATGATAATTAAGTTCATCTAATCAAATTATTTTAATGAACTCCCACCAGATTAGACATCCTCTAGTCATCTAATGTTACACGATCCGAGTCGATAGGCCGTGTCCGATCATCACGTGAGACGGACTAGTCATCATCGGTGAACATCTCCATGTTGATCGATCTTCCATACGACTCGGTTTGACCTTTCGGTCTCCGTGTTCCGAGGCCATGTCTGTAATGCTAGGCTCGCAAGTTAACCCTAAGTGTTTTGATGTAAACTGTCTTACACCCGCTGTATGTGAACGTAAGGATCTATCACACCGATCATCACGTGGTGCTTCAAACGATTTAACTTTAGCAACGGCAGAAGTTAGGGGAGAACACTTTGAAATTGTTGTAAGGGATCATCTTATTTACTACCGTCGCTCTAAGTAAACAAGATGCATAAACATAATAAACATCACATGCAATTATATAGTAGTGACATGATATGGCCAATATCATATAGCTCCATTGATCTCCATCTTCGGGCTCCATGATCATCTTGTCACCGCATGACACCATGATCTCCATCATCATGATCTCCATCATCGTGTCTTCATGAAGTTGTCACGCCAACAATACTTCTACTTCTATGGCTAACGCTTAGCAATAAAGTAAAGTAATTTACATGGCTCTTCAATGACACGCAGGTCATACAAAAATAAAGACAACTCCTATGGTTCCTGCCGTTGTCATACTCATCGACATGCAAGTCGTGATTCCTATTACAAGAACATGATCTCACATCACAATATGTCATTCATCATTCATCACAACTTCGCCATATCACATCACATGACAATTGCTGCAAAAACAAGTTAGACGCCTCTAATTGTTGTTGCATCTTTACGTGGCTGTAATTGGGTTCTAGCAAGAACGCTTTTATTACTACTTAATAACCACAACGTGATTTTGTCAACTTCTATTTACCCTTCATAAGGACCCTTTTCATCAATCCGCCCAACTAAAGTGGAGAGATGACACCCGCCAGCCACCTTATGCAACTAGTGCATGTTAGTCGGTGGAACCGGTCTCACGAAGCGCACGTAAGGTTGGTCCGGCCGCTTCATCCCACAATACCGCTGAAGCAAGATAAGACTAGTAGCGCAAGCAAGTTGACAAGATCTACGCCCACAACAAAATTGTGTTCTACTCGCAATAGAGAACTACGATAGACCTAGCTCATGATGCCACTGTGGGGAACTGCGAAAATTAAAATTTTCCACGGTTTCACCAAGATCCATCTATGAGTTCATCTAGCAACGAGTCATGGAGAGAGATTGCATCTACATACCACTTTGTAGATCGCGAGGAAGTGCTCAAAGAACGGGATGAAGTAGTCGCTTCGCCGTGATCCTATCACCGAGATCCGTAGCCGAACGGACGGCACCTCCTCATTCAACACACGTGACGGACGGAGACGCTCTCCTTCTTGATCCAGCAAGGGGAAGGAGAGGTTGATGATGATGGCTCCAGCAAGACAACGGCGTGGTGGTGGAGCAGCAGCACTGGATCCCATCTCCTAAGGGGGGGCGGCCAAGGGGGTGGAGTGCCCTACAAGGTGCGCCTTCCCCCACCCTAGGGTTTCAACCTGGCAGGTGGGCCAAGCGACCAGCCCACTATGGGCTGGTTCCTCCCACTTCAGCCCATGGGGCCCTCCGGATGGTGGCCCCACTCGTGGACCCCGAACCTTCCGGTGGTCCCAGACAATACCGGTGACCAAACTTTCCCGATGGCCAAATACCACTTCCTATATATAATTCTTTACCTCCGACCATTCCAACTCCTCGTGACGTCCGGGATCTCATCCGGACTCCAACAACATTCGTATACTGCATACTCATATTCAACAACCCTAGGCCACCAACCTTATGTGTAGACCCCACGGGTTCGGAGACACGAGACATGACCGAGACGCTTCGGCAATAACCAACAGCGGATCTGGATACCCATGTTGGTTCTCACATGCTCCTCGATGATCTCATCGATGAACCACGATGTCGAGGATTCAAACAACCCCGAACAATTCCCTTTGTCAATCGGTATTTTGCCCGAGATTGATCGCGGTATCCCAATACCCGCTCAATCTTGTTACCGCAAGTCACTTTACTCATCAGAATGATGATCCCGTGACCGACACTTGGTCACTTTGAGCTCATTATGATGATGCACTACCAGTGGGCCCAGGATACCTCCCCAAAGGAGTGAAAACCTAGCTCGATCCGTTCAACCCAATGACACTTTCGAGATACCAGTGCACCTTTATAGTCACCCAACGCCGGATTGGTACACCCAAAGCACTCCACGGGTATCCGGGAGTTACAATCTCATGGTCTAAGGAAGAGATACTTGACATTGGAAAAGCTCTAGCAAAACGAATACACGATCTTGTGCTATGCTTAGGATTGTTTTCCATCACATCATTCTCCTAATGATGTGATCCCGCATGACATCCAATGTCCATAGTCGAAACCATGACTATCTTTGATCAACGAGCTAGTCAACTAGAGGCTCACTAGGGACATAATGTGGTCTATTTATTCACACGTATTACGATTTCCGATAATACAATTATAGCATGAATAAAAGACAATTATCATGAACAAGGAAATATAATAATTTTTATTATTGCCTCTAGGGCATATTTCCAAATTAATCGCACCCACCCCCAAACGCCCCGGATTATTTTCTAAAGGCATGATGCCGCCGGGAAGGCGGCATTCCAAAGGCAGAGGATCCGCAAATGGGCCAAGGTGGTAGGGGGGTCACCGACGACCGCCAACGCGCGGTCCGCCTTTTGTGCCGGGGAAGGGGGAAACGCCATTCGAGCGCTTTCCCCTTCCGCTGGAATTCCCAAGACCACCCAACCAAGGCCCTAGCTGCCTCGGATAGGAAGCCGATCAGCTTTGTCCTCCCAGGCTCCCCGGGATACCGAGAAAACGGAAGCCAGCCGCCCCCCGACTTCAAAAATTAAAGCCAATCCATCAAACACCAAGACCCAGGCTGTTCCCCCGGGTGCCCTTCGGCCGGGGCCGAGGCGGCCCGCCCCAAAACCTATAGGAAGAAGGTTGAAAGAGGGCCGCCCAGGAGGCCCATTGATCCTGCGGGCCACGAAGCCACCCACAAAGCCGACCCCCAAAGAAGGACCAAGGCCGCCCTCAATTGCACCACATAACGGTGATGAGACGGGGGCTCAAAGGCCCCCCGCATCACAGCGAAGGGGCAAAGACGTCAGCGGGCATCCATCACCCGTCCGGGCGGGCATCTACCATGTTGACTATGACATCACCCACCAAGTCAAAAGACCCTGGTGGCGGGCCCCTCCCCGAGAGATGCCCGAGTCCCGGCCCCCCGGCTCCGAGATATGGCCGGCTTCCCAACCGGGCTTGTTCTCCCCGGAAGCCTCATTAAGGAGACAAGAAGTTAACAAGGATCGCCGCCAAGGGCAATGAGCCATGCTTACACCGACAAAGCCCTCCATCGTGGATTGAGGCAACAAAGAACAGCCTCGACAAGGCCCTCGGGTGGGGGCCATTGTCGCACCAAGAAGCGGGCAACGGGCCCCACCCCGGGGAGAAGCCGACGAGGAGACACGACATAGGGGCCCGCCACCGGATTACCATTGTACTGGGGGTAGGCATAAAACCCTGTGGCACCCATGCAAAGGGTTATCTCTTAGAGTTTTAGACACCAAGAGGGAAGAGGAGAGCTTGCCCTTCTTCCTCTCACCAAAGCTCAAGGAGCCTTTGTAGCCACTTGTTCATCTAGTGATCATGTGGAGACCCCAGAGTAGTAGGGGTGTTATCTCCACGGATACCCCGGTAAGATTCGGGGCATGTTCCCTCATCCCCTTTTGCACCGCCACGCCTTATTGGCTCCCACTATGATAAGCCACCTGCTATTTGTCGCACCTACCACCCGACATTTTGTTAGTATTGTCCCGTACCGCATTTGCATACATACCGGTTCATTATGTGACAAAGATTTTGATAGCTTGCTTATCAATTGTTCCCCAAATTATCCGACCGATGAATGGTTACATTAGTGTAGAATATATCCAATGCCAATGTTTTTTAGCTCGCAGATTCTTGTAAGTACATGTTGTCCTTTATCGCAGTATTTATAATGAGTAATTGTTCATGTACCATTACTCGCAGCTTATTTTCCTTTGCCTCCATTTTCTACACATCGATCTATATTTATCTTACCAAAGGTTGGTAATAAGAAGTTTAGCTGCATGCCCTTGGTTGTACTCTTTTTTCGTGCATTACATTTATAGCTACTTGGTTATGTTATCACTTTCATCTTATCTTAAATATTCTCCATTTTTTCGATATTATCACATCTATATTTACTCTTCAAAATGTAGAATAAAGGCAATGCTTTTGAAGAAGATTCTGGTAAACTTCTTGAATTGCCCCCCCATCGATGGACAAGGCCTTTATAGAGTCCGCTCACCAATAATGTAAGTTTGTCCATCTCAAGCCTTCAAACTTTGTTATATATATTTGGTTAGGCATGACTGCAAATAACTGTTTATTTTTGGTGTTTGATCAAATTGTTTATTTAAAGTTTATTTGTAGTTCATAAACAAAAGTTTGTCCTTCCTCAATTTAAGTTTTCAGTTGTAAACCAAATTCTTCTTCATACCATGTAAATTAAACTATACAGAGCAAGTGATCTTTTTGCACCCATTATGTCTTCATCCGAATCGGTGTGGTGAACCTACCCACCAAAGACAATGTCATATTCCAATGTCTTAACTATGAACAATGTCATATCATTCTACTATTATTTAAACCGCTCTTTATTTGCCAATTTGAAATGGTATAAATTGATAACACTAACCATTGATACTTATGGGTTCTTGATCGTAATCCGGTTGTCGGAAGGCCCAACCTTCACAATGTCACTTCCACCATGTCTTGACCCAACAATACCATATTGTGTTAATGCAATTTTAAATCGTGGCACTTTATTCGTCAAGAAGAAATGTTATGAATTGTCAAGACGATACTTTTTACGCAAAACCTCATCCGTCTTGTTTATATTTCGAGGGGAAGATATAAGTGTTGAACAAGCCTTTCATCATCTTGTTTACCGCTATGGCAAAAGGCTAACCTTTTTTGAACTCTATTGAAGTGGGGTTTTGTATATTATTTTGTCGCGTTTATTTGCAACGTGGCATTTTGATGCCCAAAGGTATGTAATCATTTGGGCTTGTGCTTTATTATCATAGTGGGAACTTTGATGCCCAAAGGGATGTAATATGCCGTAATTTTATTGTATAATCTAGGTTTTTTCATTTCACGATGTGCAGTTATTTTACAATATATCATGTTCAAAAGAACCGCCAAACCGTAAAATTACCCATAATCGGGCCCCATGCAATCACGATGTAGGTTCCAAATACCCGCAGAGCCCAATGAACCCCGCCCATGATTGTGCGAATCAAATCACGGCTTTAATAGCCAAATTGTTCGCTTTGTTTGGCCATCGACATCTCGAGCGGCGATGCAAATCCCGTAGTTAGGCCCAACTATATGACGGGCTTTAACACAAATTAATATAGGGAATAAACGGGCCCTCAGCCAAAACAATATCGCTTATAAGGGGTTTAGAAAGTGGGGTGCAGTGTCCAAATTGTTTCTTTAATTTGATATGGGCCATAATTGAGCCCAAAGTTTAAAGGGTGACTGATCCGGCCATAATTGGCCTTAACGGGTAGGCTTATAACGGGTCGGATCTCATATGGGCCACTTTAGGCCCAACGCGGGGCCATTAATGGACCGATCAAAAGGGGGCATTTGGCCCAAAACATGGCAACAAGGGCCCCACTAGGGTCCTCAAAATTGGTTTCAAAAAGGGGCCCATTAATGCCAAATTGGGTTTTTATCCACCATTATGATCCGAAGAATCTTGTGGGTTTTACCGGCCGCCCATTATAGGACACAAAAATTTGGGGGTTTTATGGGCGCCCATTACCCGCAAAAAATTTTTATCCGCCCTTTGGTCCGCAATATCTTGTGGGTTTTAACGGGTCGGCCCATTATGGTCCGCAAAATTGTGGGCCTTTATCGGGCCGCCCATTATGGTCCGGAAATTGGGTTTTTAATTGGGCCGCCCAATTAAACTTGTTTCGTCACGGTCGATACATAGGCGCCTTTTTGTCCAATGAGGGATGACACCGCCCCAAAGGTGAGCCGACATTTGGTTTTCTCCATCCAATGATGATTTTTAACGGAAAATCCCCTTCCGTTAACGGGAAAGATCCAAACCCACCCAGAGTTAACGCCTCCGCGGGGATGCCAGGTCTCACCCTTGACGAAAGCACTTCGGGGACCGGATTTATCGCATGGAGGAATTCCGGGATGATAATTTTCGAATGTCATGGAACACTTCACGCGAAGGTATGACTATCTTGATTTTGTCAAAATTTTTGGATGTACATGCATGACAAAAAACGCCACCTCCGGACAAACAATCATCACGGAAGTTTATTTTTTTAGGATAAGGGACACTTTCCAACGTTCGACCAAAAGGAATAGGTGTGGACGAACTCAACCACTCCAAAATAGTTCTAACGGCAATTTTTCTCCGCTTTGGAATAATTAAAATTTTGGAAAGCAAGAAGTAATCCAAGGACACGAGGCTCCACGAGGGTGGAGGCCCTCCACCGGGGGTACCGACACGCCTTCGTCGATTACTTTTCCAAACACTTTTGCCTTGTTTTGGACTCTTTGTATGATTTGAATGGAACTAACCCGATCGACCTGTTTTCAAAAATGATGTTGTTTTAAAAACAAAGTTCCAATGACCAAACTCCACGGAATATCTTAGAATAAATAATAAAAATCCCCAAAGATGAAGACCGGGGCCCACACCCGTCCACGAGGGTGGGGCCCCCTCCCCGGGCGCCCCCACGCAGGCCCCCGACACCCTCCCACGCCAACCCAACTCATTTATTGGTCGGGAGAAAAAACGAGAGAAGAAATCATTGTGTTTTAAACGGAGCCGCCAAGCCCTAATCTCTCTGGAGGGCTGATCCGATTCCGCTCCCGGAGGGGATTCATCCCGTCATTTCATCAACCATCCTCCATCACCAATTTCATGATGCTCACCGGGCGTGAGTAATTCCATCAGGCTTGCTGACGGTGATGGGTTGATGAGATTTATCATGTAATGGTTAGTTTGTTAGGTTTGATCCCTAGTATCCACTATGTTCGAGATTGATGTTGCTATGACTTTGCTATGCTTAATGCTTGTCACTAGGGCCCGAAACGAATTCAGATCTGAACCTATTATGTTTTCATGAATATATGTGTTCTGATCCTATCTTGCAAGTCTATAGTCACCTATTATGTGTTATGATCCCAACCCCAAGGACAATAATCGGGATACTTCTGATGACCATAGTTTGAGGAGTTCATGTATTCACTATGTGCTAATGCTTTGTTCCGCTCTATTAAAAGGAGGCCTTAATATCCCTTAGTTTCAAAGGACCTCGCCCACGGAGGGTAGGACAAAAGATGTCATGCAAGTTCTTTTCCATAAGCACGTATGACTATATTCGAATACATGCCTACATTACATTGATGAATTGAGCTAGTTCGGTCACCCTATGTTATGACTTTATGACAACCGATCCCATAATTATCCATCACGATCCGTGCCTACGAGCTTTCCATATAATGGTTACGCTTATTTATTTTCCGCTTTAACTTAAATCACTACAAAATACCAAAAACATTCTTTTGTCTTTTTACTTTTGTTACCTACCACCACTATCATATTACTTTGCTACTAAACACTTTGCTGCAATACTAAGTTTGTGGTTGAATTAACTGCTAATACTTGAGAATATTCTTTGGCCTCTTGTGTCGAATCAATAATTTGGGTTGAATACTTCCCGAAAACTGCTACATCCCCTATATTGTGGGTTATCAAGACTTTTTTCGGGGCCGTCGGGAGCATAGCTCATTCTTTGAGTCACTTGGGATTTATATCTCTGGACACTATGAAGAACTTGAAAGACCTAAGACAACAATTTATCCCAACTACGGGGGAGGTAAGGAACCGCCATCTAGCCTCGCACTTGATTCACCTTCTTAGAGTAAGCTTAACACCAAACCGTTCGCTATTCGTCGATATGTCGAATTTATTGATGATGCCACTTCCTATGCATGATACTTATGATGAAACTACTTTATGCTTGATACTATGTGCCCCTTGGTGATTTCTAGATGAACAAATTTCTAGGTCTAGAGAAAGAGAAATTATTGAAACCAATAAATGATGAAAGTGATGATGAAAATATGCCTTATTCCCGAGGGTTATCTTTTTGATGGAATCTTCCGCTATTTTGCCCGGATAGATATGAACTTAAGAGGTTGCTAGTTAAATGGAGTAAAGAATTCTAGAAGGATGAGACCGACCCTTTTGCTACTTCACCTATCTGTGTTCCCGATAAGGATTATGAATTTTTTGATCCCGAATAATTACTTTGGTTGAATCGATCCTTTTATTATGAATCAAACCTTTGGCACATCTTACTAAGTTAAATGATATAGCTGCCCACTAATGATGAGATCGCTACTTTTATATACTCAAAATATTTCCGCCTCATTAAAGGGTGATGCTAAGATATGGTTTAATTCTCTTGATCCCGTTGTGTGGAGTCCCCGTGATATGATTTATTATTTCCGCTAAATATTTTTCATAAGAAACAAGCTGCTTTGAGGGAAATATACAACTTTTGGCAAATTGAAGAAGAGAGTCTCCCACAAGCTTGGGGAGGCTTCGTTACTTAATGCTTTTCCCGATCATCCTCTTAAGAAACCTGAAATACTTGATATCTTTTATAATGGACTAACCGATGCTTAAGATTACCGGATAGTTGTGTTGGTTCTTTTTGGAAAGAACACCGGATGAAGCTGAAATTCTATTGAATAATATGTTGACAAATGAAAATAATTCCCCCCAGCCAACTCCCAGCCACTCCGAGCCAATTATCGAGCCTATTCCTAAACCAACTCCAAAGAAGAGAGGTGTTCTATTTTCACCAAGATATGCAAGAGGCAAAGAAATCTATGAAAGAAAAAGGTATTAAAGTAAGATGTTAAGAATTTACCTCCTATTGAAGAAATACATGGTCTTAATTCACCGTGAAGAAGGTTATCTCAATTTTTATTCATCAAGAACCTCCGATCCCGATATCCCTACAGTAAAGGTAAATTCTCTATAGATATGATAAAGTAAGTCCCTCCTACTAAAATTGTTAGTCGCTTGGATGAGTTTGATAACTTTATGTTTAAGCAAGATGACTTTAATGCTTATTTTGGTAGACAATTAAAAGAAAATTTATGATTAAACGCTTAGTGATTATATGGCTTATTAGAGGTGAACTTCTTGTTAGCAAACATGTTCTATGGTTACCACTCAAGTAGAACAAGTACTTAAAGCGAAAGAAGTGCTTGATGAAATGAATAGTAAGAAAATGATTAGCTGTTAGAGTGGCTACTAGAATGGTAGAATGACTCAGAACCTTTGTATCCCGGCCACCCTAAGAGAATCGAGCAAGATTCTCAGAAATAATATTGATATGCCAAGTTCTTCTAAAAGGAAGAAAAAAAAATGATAGGACTTTGCAAACTTCTAGTGAACCTATTGTGAACACCCGAAATCCAAATGATATCTCTTTTCGGTAAACACAACTGAATGAACATGAACCTAGTGAAATGTTAATGATGATGTTCATGATGATGCTCAACCTAGTAATGATAATGAGTAGAAGTTGAACCCCTGTTGATCTTGATAACCCACAATCAAAGAATCAACGTTATGATAAAAGAGACTTTTTGCTAGGAAACATGGTAAAGAAAGAGAACCATGGGTTCGTAAACCCATGCCTTTTCCTCCCAAACCATCCAAGAAAAAGGATGATGAGGATTTTGAGCCTTTTGAAATGTTAGACCTATCTTTTATGATGCATTGACCGATATGCTCAAAATGAACTTATGCTAAATATATGAAAGATATTGTTACAAATAAAAGAAAGATACCGAAGCTGAAATTTCCACCATGCTTGCTAATTATACTTTTAAGGGTGGAATACCAAAGAAACTTGGAGATCCAGAGTACCTACTATACCATGCTCCATTAAGAGAAATTATGTTAAAACTGCTTTATGTGATCTTGGAGCCGTGTTTGTTATGCCTTCTTTTATATCAGACTTGAATTGAATAAGTTGACACCTACTAAATATCTTTGCAAATTGATAAATCAACTGCTATACTTTCGGTATTTTGAGGATGTGTTGTGGTTGCAAACGTTTATTTTAACGGACTTTGTTATTCTTGATATTCCCAGGAATAGTATGTCTATTATTCTTGGGACCTTTCCTTAATAGCAGGGCTGTTATTGATTGCAAAAAGGCAATGTCAATTTTCATGTTAATGGTAATGAGCATAAAGACACTTTCCGAGGAAACAACCTCAAGTTCATAGTATCAATTCTATTGGAAAAATTCCATCGATTATATTTGAGGTTTTGAATTTCTCCCTACCAAGAAGAAATATGATATACTTATTATTGGGGATGTCCATATCCCCGTGAGTAAATGTTTATTCTTTCTTGCCCATGTTAATCGAATGAGTTTGTTAACAAGACTTGATCAACCTTGTTAGTGGATTCTTTGATGAGCATGAGATGGATGAAACTAGAAGCACAACCTTCGATCTCTTTATATTTTCTTTATTTAGTAGAAATAAAGTAAAATAGTATTTTCGTTCCTGATTTATCCGCAATATAAAAATATCCCAAAATAAAAGTCCTGAATGCCATGCCAATTTAATATGATTTTTGGGTTTTGAGGATTTTAGTGCAAAAATTATCTGGGGGCACCCGCCACGAGGGTGGAGGGCGCCCCCCCTTTCCCCCCATGGGCCCACGGTCCCTCCTCCACTTATCCTGCACCCATCTTCTTCCTCCCACACAAACCCAAAACCAACTCAAGCACGGTTCCCCCACTTTGCGGATTTTCGATCTCCTTGCTCAAAGCACCTCCAAAACTGCTTGGGGAGATTGTTCCTTGGTATGTGACCTCCATTGGTCCAATTATTTTTGTTCTAGTGCTTTATTCTTTGCAAATTTGTGCGCAAGGTGACCATGTTCTTGAGCTTGCATGTCAAATTTATATGGTTCCAAGTAGTTCTAATGCTTGATATATGCTCTAGGCACTTGTAGAGTAGTTGCTATCCTTTTATTGAAGTTGTTCACTTTTGTTTGAAGTTACTAAAATTTCAGATTATTTCAGAAATAATGAAGAGATTTTGAGGGGCTCCGAGCGAAGCTCAAGGAAAACAAAAGGAAGAAGGGCCCAAATTTAACTCGACCACGGAGGTCCGCCTGTGAATGGCCTTCCGATGACTTCTTGAGGAGAGCCGATTTATGAGGATTTCTATCTATTAATTGAGAACGCCTCACCGACTTCCTCCCACCAACGCCATCAAGATTCTTACTCACAAATACTTTTGTGCGTAACTTCTACTTTTTCCCTAAGAAATCACCTCCAACAAAGAGTTTCATTTATATGACGTTGTTAAGGAGATGACATTAGCTGAATTTTTGAGGTTTGCAAAATACCCTTTGAGGGCACCTTAGATGAACCACCCGAATGAAGTGGAAGCTTTTATTAACACTATCACTGGGAGAAACCAAAGGTTTCATGCAAGAATTACTAGCAACATTTTTCCTGTTTTACGCTATTTGCTTATTTGCTAGTCGTTGCTTGATTGGTCGGGAAACCGTGGAAACCTTAGTGTTCCTGATATTATTATTTTGTTCCATGGTTTATACCGAATAACTCGTTAGTATGGGTGGAATTGTTGCAGACTTAAGTCCAACGATTAAGGGCCCCATCTTTGAGGCATTTATGCTTCACGCCTAGCTGAATATTTGAAATACCTATTAGGCATGAGGAGAAAGAAGAAACAGCGTTCGGCTTATTTAGATTATAAGAGGCGCATGATTTTTGTTAAGAGTCGGGGAGCTCAAATATAAATTGTACTTTGATAAACATCACCGAGACTATTACTTTGCCTCCCCTCTTTGTTTAACTTGTTACAAGTCCTTACATTGTTCCAGCCCTGCTCGCTTCATCGGAATCCTGCACCAGCCCCGAACCGAAACAAGATGAGCCTCCACGACCCCTGCTTATTCTTGGGATCCCGAGGTTGCCAACCAAAGGGCGAGTCCTCTTCATCACATTATGATCCCAACTATTCTTCATCGCAAGACGACCCACACCACGGGATCCGGTATCCCTGAATAGACCAACTTAGGCCAAAAGCCTGCTTGGGGAGTAGATTTCACCGACATTACATTTATGTTCACACACACTCATTGCTAGATGTCGGTGTCATACTTTTCACCGTAATATCCATGCTAGTTTATTTTCTTTTTCCGCTTTCTTCTTGTGTGTTTAATAAACCTTAAAAAAAAAAAAATTAGTGTAGTTTATTTTTGATGTAGTAATTAAAAAGAAAACCCAAAAATATTTCCCGTTTTTTTTCTTGTTGGGAGCTTTCCGTAAATAGTTTTATTTTTTTCTTTTCTTTGGGGGTCGGGGAGAAGACCTGATTAAATTGTTGAAGTGGCTCTTATAGCATCATTGTTGATTTAACCAAGAGCCCATATTGCCTTGTCTTCTCCTTTATTGAATGCTCGCAGATTCCAGCTTAGTCCAATGCACGGCACTCTTATTATTATTCACATCGCCGTCGGCAAGTGAAAGGCAATTATGATGATATATGATGGACCCATAAGATGGGAAAAGCTGGTATGAACTCAATTTTTTGTTTTTAAATATGATGAGTTCATTTTTGATTCATTTATTATGAATAAACATGTTTGCAATGACAATTAGAGATCATAGTTTCGTGCATGCTTGTTAGCTATGAGTTATAATGGTTTACCTTTGTGCCAACATGCTATTAAAATGGTTGTGATGTGGTATGATGGGTGGTATCCTCCTTGAATGATTTAAGTGACTTGATTGGCACATGTTCACGCATGTAGTTGAAACAAATCAACATAGCCTTCACGATATTTATGTTCATGGTGGATTATATCCTACTCATGCTTGTATTCAATGTTTATTAATTTTAATGCATGTTCATGACTGTTGTCGCCTCTAGTTGGTCGCCTCGCCTTTTGCTAGCCTTCACTTGTACTAAGCGGAATACGCTTGTGCATCCAATCCCTTAAACCCCAAAGTTATTCCATATGAGTCCACTATACCTTCCTATATGCGTATCTACCTGCCATTCCAAGTAAATTTGTATGTGCCAAACTCTAAACCTTCAAATAAACATTCTGTTTTGCATGCTCGAATAGCTCATATATCAACTAGGGCTGCCCTTATCTTCCATGTTAGGCGGTTATTCTCAAGAGGAGTGGACTCGCTCCTCACTCACGAGAAAATGGCTGGTCACCGGATGCCCATCCCATGCTTTATGCAAACTAAATCAAAATAATTGCAAACAAAACTCCCCGGACCCATTGAATGTTGGAGGCACTGTTGTTTCGAGCAAGCCATGGATTGATGCTTATGGAGGAGGGGAGTATAAACTTTACCATTCTGTTTGGGAACCGCCTATAATTTGTTTAGCATGGAAGATATCGCATCTCTTAGTTGTTATGTTGACAATGAAAGTATGCCGCTCAAAATATAATTTATCTCTATTTCAAAATCGAGCCGCACCTCTACAAATCCTCGCTCTCTCCGAAGGGCCTATCTATTTACTTTTATGTTGAGTCATCACCTCTTATTAAAAGCACTAGTGGAGAGCACAACTGCATTTGCATTCATTATTGTTAATTTATATCGGGTATGACTATGATTGATCTTTACCATGAATTACAATGTCTAGTGAGTCCTTGATCTTTGAAGGTGCTCGATTTATGTTTTATGTCTCGTAAAGGGCTAGCGTAGATACCATCTTGTTATATCATATTATGATTTTTTGAGAAAGTGTTGTCATCCGAGATTTATTATTATGACTTACTAGCTGATTATGTTATTGATATGAGTAAACATGAGACCTCGAGAATTATTGCAAATGTTAGTTATGATATTTGCTGAAAACCTGAATGTGGCTTGACATAGGTACAACAACAAGAGCAAACAGAGTTTGTAAAAGTTTTTCTTTTCTTTCAGTTTGTCAACTGAATTGCTTGAGGACAAGCAAGGGTTTAAGCTTGGGGAGTTGATACGCTCCGCAGATCTACTTTTCCAAACACTTTTGCCCTTGTTTTGGACTCTAACTTGTATGATTTGAATGGAACTAACCCGACCGACGCTGTTTTCAGAGAATTGCCATGATGTTGTTTTTATGCGTAAAACAAAAGTTCTCAATGACCTAAACTCCACGGAATATCTTAGAATAAATAATAAAAATCCTCCTAAAGATGAAGACCAGGGCCCACACCCTATCCACGAGGGGGGCGCCTCACCTCCGTGGCCCTCGACACCCTCCACCCAACTCCAACTCTATTATTGGCTGGGAGAAAAAATCGAAGAAGAAAA
>JAHIAM010021351.1:0-10491 GCA_021605205.1 Aegilops longissima | reverse complement strand
CATGGTTTAGTTGATTTGGATCACGGATCACTTAGATGACTAGAGAGATGTCCCCTTGGGAGTTTTTAATATGATTAATTGAACTTAAATTTATCATGAACTTAGTACCGATAGTATTTTGCTTGTCTATGTTTATGAGATAGATGGCTCGTGGGTTGTTCCGTGAATTTTAATGCTCCTTGAGAAAGCAAAGTTGAAAGATGATGGTAGAATTACACGATGGGTCCGAATTTGAGGATTATCCTCATTGCTGCACGTAAAAATTACGCCCCGAAGCACCCCGGGTGACAGTTCCGCAGTGCCGAGCCGGTTGTGAATGTCCGCAAAGCAAAGTCGATGACTACCAATAGTTCAGCAGCCATGCTTTACGGCTTAGAACCGGTCTTCAACGACGCTTTGAACGCCATGGAGCATATGAGATGTTCCAGGAGTTAAGTTAATATTTCAAGCAAATGCCCGGATTGAGAGATATGAAGTCTCCAATAAGTTCTATAGCTGCAAGATGGAGGAGAATAGTTCACAAGGAGCACATACTCAAAATGTCCGGTATAACAATCACTTAATTCAGCTGGGAGTTAATCTTCCGATGATAGTGTCATTGATGAATTCTCCAATCACGCCACCAAGCTACAAGAGCTCTGATGAACTATAATATGCAAGGGATGACTAAGACAATTCTGAGCTCTTCGCATGCTAAAAGTCATGGAGGTAGAAATCAAGAAAGAGCATCAAGTGTTGATGGTCAACAAGACCACTAGTTTCAAGAAAAGGGCAAAGGGAAGAAGAAGGAAACTTCAAAAAGAAAGCAAGAAAGTCGATCAAGAGAAGAAACCCAAGTCCTGACCTAAGCCCTAAATCGAGTGTTTTACCGCAAGGATCGACACCGAAGCGGAACTGCCCCAAGTATTTGGCGGATAAAAAGGATGGCAAGGTGAACAAAGGTATATGTGATATACATGTTATTGATGTTACCTTACTAGAGCTCGAGTAGCACCCGGTATTTGATAACGGTTCTGCTAATATTTGCAACTCAGACAGGACTACAATAGACGAGCACGGCAAAGGACGAGGTGACTGCGCTGGGAAATGGTTCCAAAGTCAATGTGATCGTGGTCGGCACGCTACCTCTACATCTACCTTCGGGATTAGTTTTAGACCTAAATAATTGTTATTTGGTGCCCTGAGCATGAACATTATATCTGGATCTTGTTTAATGCTAGACGTTATTCATTTAAATCAGAGAATAATGGTTGTTCTATTTATATGAGTAATATCTTTATGGTCATGCACCCTTGAAGAATGGTCTATTCTTGTTGAATTCAAGAGTGATACACATATTCATAATGTTGAAGCCAAAAGATGCAGAGTTGATAATGATAGTGCAACTTATTTGTGGCACCGCTTAGGTCATATCGTAAAACGATGAAGAAACTCCATACCGATGGGCTTCGAATCACTTGATTATGAATCACTTGGTACTTAGAACCGTGCCTCATGGGCAAGATGACCAAAACGCCGCTTCTCCAACTATGGAGCGAGCAACTGATTTGTTGGAAATCATACATACCGATGTTTGTGGTCCAATGAATGTTGAGGCACGCCAAGGGTATCGTTATTTTCACCTTTACAGATGATTTGAGCAGATATGGGTATATCTACTTAATGAAACACAAATCTAAACATTTGAAAAGTTCAAAGAATTTCAGAGTGAAGTAGAAAATCATCGTGAATAAGAAAATAAAGTTTCTACGATCTGATCGTGGAGGAGAATATTTGAGTTACGAGTTTGGTTTACATTTGAAACAATGTGGAATAGTTTCGAATCACGCCACCCGAACACCACAGGAAAATGGGTGTCCGAACGTCGAATCATTTTTACTAGATATTGCATCTATGATGTCTATTTCATTTACCGCTATCGCTTTGGGGTTATGCTTTAGAGACGGCCGATTCACGTAAATAGGACACCGCAAAACGCTGAGACGACCCTTATGAATGTGGTTTGGCGAGAAACAAAGGCCGTAAGGTCTCATGGAAGGGAAACCCTACTGCTTGAAAAAATGAAGGATTGGGTAAAGAGTTATTTCCCATCAGGGATACCTAGGATCACCATGGATTTTGTGAAATCTGGGCAAATTGTTTTGGCAAAGGGAATCCAATTTACAAGAAACCAACATATCGGAACGCCAATTCCTTCGGGAAAGTCCAATAAAGAATGAATTTTAATCTTGATCTAATGTTGCGACCTGACTGCTCTTCCAGACAAAAATGATCAGACCAAATCCATTGTTAGGCATTATTTGTAATTAGATTTTGACTTTGCAATAGATAAGGAAATATGCCCTAGAGGCAATAATAAAGTTATTTTTATTTCTTATACCATGATAAATGTTTATTATTCATGCTAGAATTGTATTAACCGAAACATAATACATGTGAATATATAGACAAAAGATGTCACTAGTATGCCTCTTTGACTAGCTTTTAATCAAAGATGGTTATGTTTCCTAACCATGAACAAGGAGTTGTTATTTGATTAACAAGGTCACATCATTAGTTGAATGATTTTGACATGACCCATTCCGTTAGCTTAACCTTGATCGTTGTATGTTAAGCTTTCTTCATGACCCATACGTTCCTATAACTATGAGATTATGCAACTCCGACGGAGGAACACTTTGGTACTACCAAACGTCCCGAACGGGTGATTATAAAGGAGTACTACGGTGTCTCCAAAGGTACTTGTTGGGTTGGATTTTGTTTTTTCCCGAGGGAAGGTATTCTGGCCTTCGGTATACACATCACTTAAGCCTTGCAAGCATTTCAACTAATGAGTTAGTTGTAGATGATGTATTAACGGAAAAGAGATTACGAACGAGATTGAACTAGGTAGATACCGACGATCAATCTGTAAGTAACATACCGATGACAAAGGGAACAACGATTGTTATGCGGTTTGACCGATAAAGATCTTCAGAATATGTAGGAACCAATATGGGCATCCAGGTTCCCTATTGGTTATTGACCGAGAATGGTTCTAGGTCATGTCTACATAGTTCTCGAACCCGTAGGGTCCCACCAACGTTTGAGTCATTATGAGTTTATAAGTATTGATGCACAAGGTTGTTGAGTCCGATGTGATCACGGACATGCGAGGAGTCCAAATGGTCGAACATAAAGATTGATATATTGAAGCCTACATTTGACATCGGAAGTGTTCCGGTGAAACGGAATTTACGGGAGAGGTTACCGAACCCCCGGAGGTCATGGGCCTTAATGGGCCATAAGAGAAAGAGGAAGGGCCGGCCGTGGGCGCCCCTCCCCTCTAGTCCGAATAGGACAGGAGAGGGGGCGGCCTTCCCCCTCCTCCAATCCTAATCCAACTAGGGGGAGTCCTACCCCTGGGGTAGGACCCCCGGCGCCTCCCCCCTGGCCCACCCCCCTTGGCTCCTTTTATCGGGGCGGGGGCACCCCAGCAACAAGTTGATCCGGATCTTCCTTGCGGGCCCCCCACCATATTCCACTTGTCATATCGTCCGGGAGCTTAGGCGGCCCGCGCGGAGAATCATATCGTCGGGAGCTTAGGCGAAGCCCCGCCGGTGGAGCATCAACATCGCCACCCCCGTCGGCCCGGGAACTCATCCCGACTTTCGGATCAGTCCGGGATCGCCATCGAGCTGAACGGGCAGAACTCGGAGGTGCCGCGTCGTGCTTGGATCGGTCGGATCGTGAAACGAATACATCAACCGCGTTGTTTTCCGCTTTGGCTCACAGGGTGCGGACCTTCCCTCTGCTATGCCATCACCATGGTTTGGGTGATCGAGGAAATTTTTGAAATTACTCGCCCAACAGGCATCCGAGCCTGGTTTTTGCGTTGATGTCATATGCAAGTAGAACACAAGTGAGTTGGGGCATATAAGTCATCGCCACCAGATGTCATACTTTGGTTCAGCGGTATTGTGAGATAAGCGGCCCCGACCGACATTCGCCGCGCTTCGCGAGATGGTTTCACCGCCCGAGCACTCGGCTTAAAGGTGACCGGGGTGTCCCTCTCCTTTAGTTGAACGAGGGCTCGCCCGTCCTTGAAAGGTTAAACAGCACCAATTGACAAACTATCGGTGGTTTTGATGGGGGTAAAACGGTTCTTGCTCAGCCCGTAGCCCATAAAACTTCAACAAAAAGTAGAGGCGCCTAACTTGTTTTTGCAGGCATGATGTGATGTGATGGGTCAAGCGTGATGCTATATTTTATTGTATGAGATGATCATGTTTTGTAACCGAAGTTATCGAATGGGACCATATGGTTGTCGCTTATTGTATGAAATGCAAGCTGTAATTGCTTTACTTTATCACTAAGGAGAGCGATGCGAGAAGCAATAGTTGGCGAACGACAACGATCTCGATGGAGATCAAGGTGTCGCCCGTGACATGGTGATCATGCGGGCCGATGGAATCCAAGCACAAGATGATGATGAATATCATATTTATATTGATTGCATGTGATTTTATCCTTTATGCATCTTATCTTGCTTTGATTGAGGTAGCATTATAAGATGATCTCTCACTAAAATTATCAAGAAGTGTTCTCCGAGTATGCACCCTGCCAAAGTTCGAGTACCCACACCCGTGATGATCGGGTGGATAAGTTCTCTCCATCTACAACGGGTGCAAAACAGTTGCCCTGGAATACTCAGGTTAAACTTGGAGCCTAGCATATAACAGATATGGCCTCGAACACGGAGACCGAAGGTCGAACGTGAATCATATAGTGATATGATCAACATAGTGATGTTCACCATTGAAACTACTCCGCCTCACGGATGATCGGACATGGTTTAGTTGATTTGATCACGGATCACTTAGATGACTAGAGAATGTCTCTAAGTGGGAGTTTTTAATTGATTAATTGAACTTAAATTTATCATGAACTTAGTACCGATAGTATTTTGCTTGTCTATGTTTCGTAGATAGATGGCTCGTGTTGTTCCGTTGAATTTTAATGCCCTTGAAAAGCAAAGTTGAAAGATGATGGTAGCAATTACCGGATGGGTCCGAATTTGAGGATTATCCTCATTGCCAAAAATTACGGAAGCACCCGGGACAGTGTCGGGTCCGAGCGGTTGTGAAGCGCAAAGCAAAGGATGACTACTAATAGTTCAGGTGCCATGCTTTCGGCTTAGAACCGGGTCTTCAACGCGTTTTGAACGCATGGAGCATATGAGATGTTCCGAGTTGAAGTTAATTTTCAAGCAAATGCCCGGATTGAGAGATTGAAGTCCAATAAGTTCTATAGCTGCAAGATGGAGGAGAATAGTTCCGGAGCACATACTCAAAATGTCGGGTATAACAATCACTTAATTCAGCTGGGAGTTAATCTTCCGGATGATAGTGTCATTGAGAATTCTCCAATCACCCACCAAGCTACAAGAGCTTCGTGATGAACTATAATATGCAAGGGATGACTAAGACAACCCAGCTTTGCGATGCTAAAAGCATGGGTAGAAATCAAGAAAGAGCATCAAGTGTTGATGGTCAACAAGACCACTAGTTTCAAAAAAGGGCAAAGGGAAGAAGAAGGAAACTTCAAAAGAACAGCAAGAAAGTTTGATCAAGAGAAAAACCCAATCTGACCTAAGCCGAACGAGTGTTTTCCGCAAGGGACCGGAAGCGGAACTGCCCCAAGTATTTGGCGGATAAAAGGATGGCAAGGTGAACAAAGGTATATGTGATATACATGTTATTGATGTACCTTACTAGAGCTGAGTAGCACCGGTATTTGATCGGTTCTTTAATATTTGCAACTCAAACAGGACTACGGAATAGCGAAGGCAAAGGCGAGGTGACGGGCTGGGAAATGGTTCCAAAGTCAATGTGATCGGGTGGCCGCTACCTCTACATCTACCTTGGGATTAGTTTTAGACCAAATAATTGTTATTTGGTGCCGCTGAGCATGAACATTATATCTGGATCTTGTTTAATGCAGCGGTTATTCATTTAAATCGAGAATAATGGTTGTTCTATTTATTGAGTAATATCTTTATGGTCATGCACCCTTGAAGAATGGTCTATTCTTGTTGAATCTACAAAGTATACACATATTCATAATGTTGAAGCCAAAAGATGCAGAGTTGATAATGATAGTGCAACTTATTTGTGGCCCGTTAGGTCATATCGGTTAAAAGATGAAGAAACTCCATCCGATGGGCTTCGAATCACTTGATTATGAATCACTTGGTTTGAACCGGCCTCATGGGCAAGATGACCAAAACCGTCTCCGAACTATGGGCAGCAACGATTTGTTGGAAATCATACATCCGATGTTTGTGGTCCAATGAATGTTGAGGCAGGGTGGTATGTTATTTTCCACCTTACAGATGATTTGAGCAGATATGGGTATATCTACTTAATGAAACACAAATCTGAAACATTTGAAAAGTTCAAAGAATTTCAGAGTGAAGTGGAAAATCATGTAACAAGAAAATAAAGTTTCTGATCGATGTGGAGGAGAATATTTGATTCGAGTTTGGTTTACATTTGAAACAATGTGGAATAGTTTCAATCCCCAACCCGAACACCACGAGAAATGGTGTTCCGAACGTGTCGTATTTACTAGATATGGTGCGATCTATGATGTCTATTTCCGATTTACCGCTATCGTTTTGGGGTTATGCTTAGGCGGCCGATTCACGTAAATAGGACACCGCAAAACGTGAGGGACGCCTTATGAACTGGGTTTGGCAAGAAACCAAAGTTGTCGTTTTTAAAGTTTGGGGCTGCGATGCTTATGTAAAAAACTTCAACCGATAAGCTCGAACCCAAATCGGAAAAATGTTCTTCATAGGATACCCAAAGGAGTTGGTACACCTTCATGATCTAAGGCAAGATTTTGCTAATTCGGATCCTTTCTAGAAAGGGTTTCCTCAAAGAAGTGAGGGAGGAAAGTAGAACTTGATGAGATAACGATCGCCCCTTATTGAAAGTAGTTCATCACAAGAAATGGTTCCGTGACAACTACACCAATTAGTGGGAAACTTGATGATGATCAAAGCCAGATCAAGTTACTCTGAACCTCGGGTCAACCGAGTAAAATCGCACCAGTGGTCGGTAATCCTATTCGGAAGTCATGTTACTTGACCATGGCGAACCTACAAACTATGAAGAAGCGATGGTGAGCCCGATTCCAAAATGGCTGGAAGCCATGAAATCGAGATGGGATCCATGTATGAGAACAAAGTATGGATTTTGGTTGACTTGCCGATGATCGGCAAGCCATTGAAAATAAATGGATCTTTAAGAAGAAGCCGCGATGGTAATAAATTGTCACAAAGCTCGACTTTTGGAAAGGTTTTCGACAAGTTCAAGGGGTTGACTACGAGAGACTTTTCACCAGGCGATGCTTAAGTCTGTCCAATCATGTTAGCAATTGCCGATTTTATGATTATGAAATTTGGCAAATGGATGTAAAACTGCATTCTTGAATGGATTTTAGAAGAAGGTTGTATATGATGCAACCAGAAGGTTTTGTCGATCCAAAGGGTACTAACAAAGTGCAAGCTCCACGATCAATTTATGGTCTGCAAGCCTCGAGTTGAATAAACGCTTTGATAGTGTGATCAAAGATATGGGTTTATCGACTTTTGGAAGCCCGATTTACAAGAAAGTGAGGGGAGCTTTGTAGCATTTCTAATATTATATGGACAATATTATTGATTGGAAATGATATAGAATTTCTGATAGCATAAAAGGATACTTGAATAAAAGTTTTCAATGAAAGACCTCGTGAAGTGTTAATATTGGGCATCAAGATCTATAGAGATAGATCAAGCGTTAATTGACTTTCACAAAGCACATACCTTGATAAAGTTTTGAAAAGTTCAAATGGATCAGAAAGAAAGGTTTTTACCGTATTAAAGGTGTAAGATTGAGTGACTCAATGCCCACCACCCGGAAGATAGAGAAAATGAAAGATGTTCCTATGCTTAGCCATAGGCTCTATCATGTATGCAATCTGGTACCACGCGATGCTTAGCTGTAAGCTTCGGGAAGGTACCAAAGTAATCCGGTGGATCTGGACAGCGGTCAAGAACATCCCGAAATACCAAAAGGACTAAGGATATGTTTCGATATGGAGGTGACAAAGAGCTGTCAAATGGTTAGCGATGGTTTTGACCGATCCGGACGATTTAAATGCAAACCGGATCGTGTTTTTATTAAACGGTGGGTGTCTTGGTGCAGTTCTAAACAAAGCCGTGGGGGATCTACATGTGAAGCGGAGTACATATGCTTGAAGCAAAATGAAGGATCCGATGAAAGAGTTCATTTCCATCTAGGTGTCATACCTAGTGCCGGGACCGATGAAGTTTTGAAATATGGTGCAATTGCCTTGGCAAAGGAATCCAGATTTCACAAAGGACCAAGCATATCAAGAGCGCCAATTCCATTCGGGACCAAGTCCAAGGGAGACATAGAGATTTGAAAATACATACGGATCTGAATGTTGGACCGGACTGCCCTTCCACAGCAAAACATGATCAGCACCAAGACTCCATGGGTGTTAGGATCATTACTTTGTAATCTAGATTATTGACTCTAGTGCAAGTGGGAGTAAGGAAATATGCCCTAGAGGCAATAATAAAGTTATTTTTATTTCTTATACCATGATAAATGTTTATTATTCATGCTAGAATTGTATTAACGGAAACATAATACATGTGTGAATATATAGACAAACAGATGTCACTAGTATGCCTCTATTTGACTAGCTTGTTAATCAAAGATGGTTATGTTTCCTAACCATGAACAAGGAGTTGTTATTTGATTAACAAGGTCACATCATTAGTTGAATGATCTGATTGACATGACCCATTCCGTTAGCTTAACACTTGATCGCTTAGTATGTTAATGCTTTCTTCATGACCCATACATGTTCCTATAACTATGAGATTATGCAACTCCTGTTTACGGAGGAACACTTTGGTACTACCAAACGCTACAACGTAATCGGGTGATTATAAAGGAGTACTACAGGTGTCTCCAAAGGTACTTGTTGGGTTGGCGATTTCGAGATTAGGTTTTGTCACTCCGATTGTCGGAGAGGTATCTCTAGGCCTTCTCGGTGATACACATCACTTAAGCCTTGCAAGCATTACAACTAATGAGTTAGTTGTGAGATGATGTATTACGAACGAGTAAAGAGACTTACCGAACAGATTGAACTAGGTATTGGATACCGACGATCGAATCTCGGGTAAGTAACATACCGATGACAAAGGGAACAACGATGTCGTTATGCGGTTTGACCGATAAAGATCTTCAGAGAATATGTAGGAACCAATATGGGCATCCAGGTTCCGCTATTGGTTATTGACCGAGAATGGTTCTAGGTCATGTCTACATAGTTCTCGAACCCGTAGGGTCCGCACGCTTAACGCTTCATGACAGCTCATTATGAGTTTATAAGTATTGATGCACAAGGTTGTTCGAGTCCCGGATGTGATCACGGACATGACGAGGAGTCTCAAATGGTCGAGACATAAAGATTGATATATTGAAGCCTACATTTGGACATCGGAAGTGTTCCGAGTGAAATCGAATTTACGGAGTACCGGAGGTTACGGAACCCCGGAGGTCTATGGGCCTTAATGGGCCATAAGAGAGAAGAGAGGGCCGGCCAGGTGGGCTGCGCCCCTCCCCTCTAGTCCGAATAGGACAGGAGAGGGGCGGCGCCTTCCTCTTCCCTCCTCCAATCCTAATCCAACTAGGAGGGGAGTCCTACTCCTGGGAGTAGGACTCCTCTAGCGCCTCCCAAGGCTGGCCGCACCCCCTTGGCTCCTTTATATCGAGGCGGGGCACCCCATGACACAAGTTGATCTACGGATCTTTCCTTAGCGTGCAGCGGTGCCCCTTCCACCATATTCCACTTCGGTCATATCGTCATGGAGCTTAGGCGAAGCCTCGCCGGAGAAGTCATATCGTCATGGAGCTTAGGCGAAGCCCGCGTCGGTGGAGCATCAACATCGTCACCACGCCATCGGTTGACGGAACTCATCCCGACACTTTGCTGGATCGAGTCCGGGATCGCCATCGAGCTGAACGTGCGTAACTTCGGAGGTGCCGTACGTCGGTGCTTGGATCGGTCGGATCGTGAAGACGCTGACTACATCAACCGCGTTGTTATAACGCTTCCGCTTCGGTTCACGAGGGTACGTGGACGACACTCTCCCTCTCGTGCTATGCTCATCACCATGGTCTCGCGTGATCGTAGGAAATTTTTGAAATTACTACGTCCCCAACACTTATTGTGTGAGCATGTTGGTTGCATACTTTACTCATTCGAGGACATCCACTTGTTGTTTTGATTGATTGGCTTCTTTGTCTTTGGCCAAGTGGAGGACAAGAATGCCTAAGAACTCTTCTCTAGCTATCTATGCTTTTCTCGCCTCAAACTCTATTCATGCTACATCACAAAATTTGATCAAGTCAGATTCGAACC
>JAHIAM010021349.1:0-14420 GCA_021605205.1 Aegilops longissima | reverse complement strand
GCAACATTGATCTTCCACAGAAAGATAAGGACGATTAATTGTCTTACATAATTAGAAAGATAATTAAAAAGCTACATGCGGCTACGCTTGAAATACACAAGGGCAAAAGAAGAAGGAAGACAAGGATCTAGCTCCTGATCTCTACTTTCTTGATGTTGCTGCAGGTCAGGAACTAGTCTCCGGCGAAGCGGCGATGAGCTCTTTCGTGTCATCAAGACCTGCTTGAGAACATCCACGGATTCCTCCACCAGCCTTTGGCGCCGTATGGAGCATGTCATTCTCGTCCATAAGTTTCTTGACGATGACGCCGGTCCTCTTCAACAAGGCATCGGTCACCTCCTGCTGGTATGCACTTTGACGATCTTCTCCTCAAGCAGGTCGCGCCGCCCGGAGCCTCTCATTGCCCTCCCTTAGTTGCCGGATGCGCCGTAGCCTGTTCAAATGAGGCTTTCACGCCTTCCGCAACCTCGCCCAGCCGGAGATCTGATCCATCTAGCTATGGACAATCGCATGCATGCGCCGTATAGCGCCGCCTGCCGCAGAAATTTTCCCAGGCCACAGGCGCGCGGGACATCTTCGCTGATTCATGGCGCGGCAGGACATCTTCGCGCTTCCTGCGGCCGGACCATCTGCTGCATCGACGGCGCGACGTGATCTCCGTGCTACTTCACGGCGCGGCGGACCTTCGTGTGCTACTTCCGCGGGGGACATGTCGGCTGCTCTCGCAGCGAGGGGACATCTCTCGTGCTTCCGCTTCCATGCTCGCCTCTCCTAGTGGCAATCTTCACCCGAACTCACCCGCCATGGCGATACAAGGAAGGATGCTGAATGACTTGTTTGTTTTTTGGATGAGGAGTTTAAGAGGAATGTGCAGTCATCTTGGCATACTAGTATTTATAACCGAGTACTAATACGCTCCTAAGTGGGAAACCATTTAGGTTGTGATCGTTGTGAACAGGTTTGGAATTCAATATAGCGTGGTACTAATACGCTCCTAAGTGGGAAACAGTTTAGGTTGTGATCGGTGTGAACAGGTTTGCAATTCAATATAGCGTGGAGTAATTTGGAATGTGACGAGACGCAAGCTCAAAATTTATTGACGGTTCTAGTTTCGAAGTGCGGCACTATTACCGGATGGAGTACTACTTTTTCTACTCCCTCCTTTCCGGTTTTATAGGGCTTATCTCAAAATTTTAGTTTTTCAATTTATAAGGCTCAATTTGGTTGTTCCCCAACACATGTTCAGATTCTAAGGTGCATTAAATCATTGCATGCAAATATTAAGAGAAAATTGACCAATGCATGTACTTTATGCATGCATGCATTGCAATTAATGCATTGATAAACATAATTATTTGAGAAAAACAAGAGCATTAATTAGGTGCTTTTGCAAACTACAAAAATTATTCCACCACTCACCATCTTGGTTGGTGAGATTTTTGAATTAAGCCCTATAAACCGGAAAGGAGGGAGTACTGCTGTTTATGTGCAATAACTGGCACCCTCGTATACATATCTTACGGTTAATGGGGCGTTCGACAGGAATAGCCACGTGGCGAGCTCTAGGCTAGTCCTATTTTCAGACGCATTAAACCTATCTCTCGGGACTTCTCGAACGCACCATCGTGCCACCCACAAAAACTTGTACTCTGAGCTTAGTAGTATGTTATACAGAAGAGAAGAGGTGCACGCACACTGCCCTCTCACACACGCGTCTATTTTTTCTCGAAAAGGAGGATGATGACCCCGCCTCTGATCGGGAGTCACACACGATTTGTAGCTATGAATTGTAGTGTTCTCAACCATCCGATTGGCTCTATCATGGATGTACCTATATACTAAAACATGTCTAGATACATCTATATTTTGACAAATTGAAGGCATGTATTGTGGAACTGAGGAGATTTGTCATCAAATGGATAAAAGGACGATCTAGAACTAAAATACGCCTACATACATCTCCTTTTATCCATTTTGATGACAAGTACTACTTATTACCCAAAGGAACTTTATATCCAATAGACACAAAATATCCGTTCGACTGTTGGAAATTACTAATCTCATGTCGAAGTAATTGTTGCATCGCCAACAAAACCCACCATTTCTTAAGCTAAAGTAGACCAAGGTAATCCCTATATTAGCATATTACTAAATAAATGTAGGCATCGAGAAACATTTAGGACGTGAGCTTGTCAATCTGAATGTGGAGGACACGCTTAGCCCCGCCAGCAGCTTGGGCGGAATCTGTCAAGAAGGTCAGCTCCTGCACGCCGACGCCGCCGGATCCTTGCTGCTTGTCACCTCCATTTCCACCCAGACGGCGCTGGCCGTGTTTTGGCTCCCCGAGGCCGCTCGCCCACTTGGCCAAGAGTGCGGCAGGGGGACGCCGCCGATGCGACGATCGACACAGCGATAGGGCGCGCCAATGTCAGCACGCCACCAAGAAAAACGTGGGCGGTCCCGCTTCACTTTAACTGCAAGAGCCGTGGGTTCGCAAGGGCACTTGCAGCCGAGCACCTTGCCGATCGATCCTCGTGCACGGCATGGGATGCGCGTGCTGATTGGTGGTAGAGCCGGCGCGGCCTTCGTAGCCGCAGACGGGCACGGGCATTTGCAGGCGCGAGCGACACACGACCGTGATCGGCGAGCTTGTAAGTGACATAGCCCACAGCCTTTGTGCGGGCACTCCACCTCACCGACGAAAGGACGGAGTCCACCGCCGTTCCGCACGCCGGCCACCGCGGCCGCACTTCTCGCTCGCTGCTGGTTCCGGCACTCGACGCGCAGTCCGCACAGCCAGTGCCCCTTGCACCGCAGAAATCAATCGAACAGCACATCAATCAAGAAACCTGCACCTTGCTCAATCAGCCAACGGACGAGGTGTATTCGAACCTCATACACCGGAGGCGCCAAGGGGCGGAGGCACAAGGCAGTGGAGCACGTGAGGTCCATCGAGACCTTAGAGAGCTCCATCGCCGGGTCCTGCTCGGTCTGCATGATCTCACCTCCTCGTGCACAACCATCTCTCGACTTGGGCCGGGTATTACAAAGCTTTACTGCATATTTTATACTCCTCCATTCATAAATGAAGTCTTTATAGAGATTTCACTAGGTGGACTAATATGAAAAATGAATGAATCCACACTTAAAATGCATCTATATACATCCGTATGTAATTCATAATGGAATCCTACAAAGACTTATATTTAGGAACAGAGGAGTACTACTCAAGGTGCATTAAATCAACACATGCAAGTATCAAAGAAGAGTCACAGCATGCATGCATGCGTGTAATTAATGCATCAAACACAAATTATTGAAATATATCGAAGCATTGCTTTTGATGTGTCGCCAACTCGACATCAAAGAGAAGTTTGATTATCCTCTCCTCATGACTTAACGCACTCGCTTGGTTGTATGACAGGTTGGCCACACACCTGCCGGGCCCACTCTGCATACACACAAAGGCAGGAGCCTCCTCACCCATGAGCGTGGTGGCTAGCAAGACTAGGAGAAGCTGCACATGCTCCCTCTCGCACGCCGTGGACATGCAGCAGTTCAATCGGTGTCGATGGCTGAAGCTGCATCTGTAGTACTCCTCCACCAGAGTACTCCATCATTGTTTGACTTCCAAGAGGCGAAGAGCCAAGCACAGCCCGGACGCTCCTGTGGCAGTTTCATGTAGAGTAGTCTAGGATAGCATGTACCGTGCATGTAAGCTTAAAATCGCTGGGGTCGGCTCCATGCTATGTGGCTGCCTTGAAGTTTAAAAAATTAAAATAGTCTTCGCCCTACCCCACCCCGGTGATTGTAGTTTGCACGCTATCCGTCAAGACATGAATATATATTTTAATTTGGTTTTTTCAAAAGGGGACTTCTGCCTCTACATCGTAACGATGCATACGGCCACATATATTTTAATTTGTGGTGGGTAAATGTTAGAGGTTGCAGCAAATATATTGTACATCGGGTCTTTCAGCCAAGTTTAGAGGCAAGCATGTGGGCAGTGCTATGATGTGTCGCATAACTCGATAATGAGGAGAAGCTTGATTTTACTACACCTTCCTCCTCCCAATGCTGCGTTGCTCGCAAACGAGGACATGCTTTTGCTTAGTAGTACTTCTACAACAAGCTATCCGCCCCACTCATGGTGGATGGACATGCAGAGTGGATTCGACATCAGAGAAGCAGTAGTAGTAACATCATTGTTCGCTCTCTCAAGAGGCGAAGCCAAGCGAAAACCGAACGCTGCGTTAACATTGAGCACGAATAGCCGGCTCTTGCATGAGACAAAATTGCTATGTGAGCCCACTATTGTACTAGTACGCATAACTACTTGCTAGTATAGCCTCAAACCGTAAAGGAGTATTTGCCCTTCTAGAGATTTCAACAAGTGACTAGACTACACCGAGACGGAGTACATATGGAGCAAAATGAGTGAATCTGCAATCAGAATAAATACGCATTAGTTCTATCGCTTCTCTCCGAGGTGCACAATATTGAGTATACCGACTAGTCTCTTTGACACACATTTATGTTTTTTGACATAGACAGACGCAAGCGCCATATACACACGCATACACTCACCCCTATGAACGCACACACGACGGCACTATCATCTTGAAATTTACGGTCACCATAGGCACCTCCTCGCCGACGGGTCCATAGGTGCTTGAATGCCAAGGAGGAAGAGGGTAGCGGTTCCCTAGACGTTGAACGGTCAATGATGCATCCTCAATTACATGCAGGGAATTAATTGGAGAAGGAATAGAGCCAGACGATGTGAATGCAATGAGTTTGACTCTCATATAATAAAGGCGCCCACCACTCCAATCCATCTACTCCCAAGTCTCTCACAACACCGCCACTCCAATCCAAGACCAAGTGACAGAAGCCACAAGCACCTATGGAGGCGATGGACGCGAAGGCAATGGCTGTGCCAAATCATCCAAGGCGCCGCCTATGGCCCCGACCACAGCAGCTTTTCCAGACGGTGTCATGATCAGAGCATCATAGCCTCGCCGACGCCGGCTTCGCCTCTCGTGATGGACGACATGATGGTCAACTCCATCCGCAAGTTCACCATCAAGAAGCCTGGACGACCTTGCCATACCGCTCCAGCCCGCTACCGCTCCTCATTGCTCGCCACCTCATCGGCCTACATGGTGACGAACTTTTCAAGCCCCGTGGCCCCGCAGTGCCGGAGGTCGCGATGAAGAATGTGCACCGAGGTCTGGCCGCCGCCAGCATCGCCGCCATGCAAGAAACCGCCGACCGCACATCCACGCTCACGAGGAAATCGCCTACATAGGCCACTACAAGGCAAGGAGAGAAAGACGCTGGCCTTCTTCCACCGGCTGGAATCTTTGGACGCCATTGTCGTAAGCACGCCGACCTGGCCGAAAGCCGCTGCTACTTAGGCGCTGTCGTGGGCCGGCGCCTGAGTCGAGGAGGTGGACGCCGATGGATGCATCTCTTCTTCTTGCCTCCTGTAACCAGCACCTGCCGCCGTGGCCTTAATGTTTTATTAGTATAGTATCTGCTCCCAAATATAAGTCTTTCTAAAGATTCCAGCAAGTGACTACTACATACGGAGCAAAATGAGTGAATCTACACTTAAACTATGTCTACATACATCTATGTTGTATTCCATTTGAACTAGTATCTAAAAGGCTTATATTTATGAACGGGGAGTATATGGCATTTTTATTCCAACAACGTTCACCGTGAGGTGGGCCGCAGTTGAGCAAACCACCCTGCCCACCAAAGGCCGCCGAAGTTTAGAATTAGAAGAGAGAAACGAGGAGAGCTAGCTGTAGCACTATCGTTGTCGGGGACTCGTGTTTATAGAATAGGAGTACCGAGCACTCGCGGCTCTTTTTTTGAGGGAAAATTAGTCGATGTCTAGTACCACTAGTTGTGCGTATGACCTATAGCTGTCATCACTTTAGGTCTCCTTTTGAACCGCTGCTACGCTTCACAAATATATTTTTTTCACGATTTATCCTCCTATATGTACTCCTAGGCTATTTCCACGTGTCTCCATTCGCCGACATGTGGGACATAGAGCATCTTGGTCGAGTGCATGCACGACTCGAGCATATGTCGGGTACTTTACATTTCAACCTCACTAATTACATGCAAACCCCAGAAGAATAAATAAATGAATGAATTACTACATGAAACGGATTATTTTCATGGAAACCGAGCACGCTCATTAAATTTTGGACATAACACGTTTATAAAATGACCGACCTAAACCAGTCTAAGGGCCTTTGATTTTTCCCGCAAAAAAGGGCCCTTTGATTCGCAGGATACCGAAAACACAGGAATGGGGAAAGTATGATGGCGATGAACCGAGACGAGGAGAACTCTAACCGCTTAGAGGTTAGAGTTAGATTCTAACCCTCAACTAACTCTAAACCAAAGAGGTGTATGGATGGCAGGGTTAGATTGACAATAAATGCTCTATCTCAATCATTTGACTACTTTGGACCCTATTTTTAGTCGACTAAAATAAGTCCCTTGGATCCAAGCACCTCTTGGTGTATGGCCTTCTCGTGGCCTCCTCCCGCCACAATTGACATAAACGAACCATCTATACAAATCAAGCATGCAAAACATGATAATTTTTACTTTGTCCATACAAATGAGATATCCCACTTAAACATACAAGTCGCCAATCAAGCTTCACAAAATAAAAAACACTTCATGAAACAAAGAATGAGCTAACTCATCACGAAGTCATTCACGATAGGAAGGCTCGAGAGCCCAAGCCCGGAACCGCCCGACGCCGCCTATGAAGTTGAGGCTCTACATCGCATGGGTAGCAGGGCCGCTTGTCGCCGATCGGGAACTTAATTTTGGGCCTCTAGAAATAATGCAAGCTAAATTAAAATACCTAGAAAGGTGAACTAATCTTTGGGCCTCTAGAAATAATGCAAGCCTGAAACAAAATACCTAGAAAGGTGAACTAATCTTGGGCCTCTAGAAATAATGCAAGCTAAACTAAAATACCTAGAAAGGTGAACTCAATCTTTGGGCCTCTAGAAATAATGCAAGCCTGAAACTGAAATACCTAGAAAGGTGAACTAATCTTTGGGCCTCTAGAAATAATGCAAGCCCAAACTGAAATACCTAGAAAGGTGAACTGAATCTTTGGGCCTCTAGAAATAATGCAAGCCTGAAATTGAAATACCTAGAAAGGTGAACTGAATCTTGGGCCTCTACAATAATGCAAGCCTGAAATTGAAATACCTAGAAAGGTGACCTGAATCTTTGGGCCTCTAGAAAGATTTATTACCTCCTCAAGCAAAGATCAAACAATTCTCATGCACCACAAATCTATAGCAAGTTTGATCAGATCTACTTTTCCAAATCAGAATTAGCGCTAGAGCAAGCAAGATCAATGATATGGTCGGAGACAGGAAGGAACGAACAAATCACCCCTCTCCACCTCCCCTAGATGCGCCACAAGCATCGACAGAGGGAGAAAACGACGGTGAAGGGGAGCGGGCAGGGCGCGGAGGGAGAGGGCGGCCGAGAGGGCGGCGGAGGCCAAGGAGAGGGCGGCCGAGGAGAGAGGGCGAGCGGGCGCTGGGCGGCCCTATGGGGGAAGAGAGGAGTCTTGGAGAGGGGAGCGATCCGGTGCAGGGTGAGATTTTTTAGTTCTTTTTAGTGGGCCCGAGGATAACTAACCCAATTAGAACTCTCCACCGGCTAGTTTTTTAGCTGGGTTAGAGCAAACTAGCTCAAACTAACCCCTCTTGTTTCGATAATTTGAGGCTATTTCAACCCAAACTAGCTCTAACTCAGATCCAAACAAAGAGGAGTGTTACGCATGCTACAAGGTGGACCGTAGCACATTGTTTTTATGGCCATATCACCACATTGTTTTCACTGCTGGTTCACTGGCTACCTGGTTCGACGCTGGTTCATCTGCGTGGTTCGCACCCGACCTGAGTATTCTCCGTTCCTAAATATAAGTCTTGTAGATATTTCACTGTGGACCAATACGGATGTATATAGATGCATTTTATGTGTAGATTCACCATTTTCTCCGATGTGGTCCATAGTGAAATTCTCCAAAGACTTATATTTAGGAACGGAGGGAGTAGTATAGTACTATATATACCGATCATTCTTTGCTCCTTCTTACTACTCCGACATGTGGGAGAGCCAAGATCCGGTCGACGGTCATGCACCAGATTAGAGCGGAACGGAAGGGGGCATCACCCTCGGAGCGCCAGAATTCATGACTATAGTGAGGGTCATATCACAAGTCTTTCCAGCAGAGAACGCCAAATCGCACAGCCCCACTCGCCACCTCCTTGCCTCTCCTCCAAACCGCCACTAAAACCGACGCAGATACGCTCGGGAAAAGCCCTCTAACTTTTAACTACTCAAATAGTTCGAGCTTGTTCGTTTCTATATAAATACAGTACTTTACGTATGTTTATTTACACGGGGTTGTTCAATGAATGGAGGGCGGGAGCAAAGGAACAATACTACGAGTAGTAAGTAGGAGTCGAGAGTAGTCACCTTAAATAGAGTTTTTTTTAATGCCACGAACAAATTGAACGCTTGTTGTGGAGAGAAAAAGATAATCACTCCACTATATATGGACGCAGGGCCTGAGCGCTTGCTTTACTAGGGTTGCTTCTTCATTCTCTCATCCTCTCTAGATATAAACAAGACAGCGGTAGTGACATTTTCTCTACTCACCGCTTGGTCACAGATCTGGTCCGGATCCTTCGCCGGTGTGTGTAGAGGACTAAAAGGTGCATCGCTCACGCGTCATCGCCGCCAGGAGGAAACCCACACGGAGGGGCCGATTCGCCTGCGGCTGTTCTTCTCCGACACAGCCGGGAGGTCCTCCGACCCTTCTTCCCCCGTCAGATTGTCCGCAGATCCGACCTGCCGCAGCCGACATCCCGGCACCTCGTATAAGTTCTTCAAAGCGCCTTGCTGACGCCCCAGCTCCCCACGGTTCACATGTGCATCTTTTTCTACTCCCATCAGCTCTTCCAAAGCCACCTAAATTTTAGTATTATTAGAGGTAAAGCTATCATGCATTCAATCTAGGGCTTTGTTCAAACAACAAAGAAAGGGGGAAAGTTGTAGCATGAATCTAGGACTTGATTCAAAGAGGAAATAATATGGTGAAAGTAGTAGAGACCGGATACCCAACAGGTCTCTTGGTTGAAAAGGGAAATAATGGGAAAACGCAAGACAAACTGGATAAGGAAATGATCTATTATTGGTTGAAAAAGGATAGAAAGTGGGGCGGTGGACAAGTCAAAGAGTATGTCCAGATTAGATTTGCTTCCATCACATAGTAAAAGGTCTCTAGGATTATATTTGCTGCCCTTACATAGTAAAAGGTCTCGTGATTAGATTTTCTGCCTCACATAGTAAAAGGTCTCAGGATTAGATTTCCTGCGTGATTTCGGGTTCCGGCAGCCCTTGAGGTTCGAACACGGGCGCGCGGAGATCTCGCCTCTACCCACTGCACCCGCCCTTTGCTGGGATCTAAACTACAAAGGAACAACACAAGGATGCAAGGTTTATACTAGTTCGGCCACCATTGTGGTGTAATACCCTACTCTAGTTTGTGGTGTGGTGGATTGCCTCTGGGCTGATGGTGATGAATACATCAAGGAAGAATAGCCTCATGAGGGTCTATTCTGGCTGGTGCGATGAACTGCTAGGGGAGTTCACGCTCTCTCTCTCATTCAAGGCGCCCAGCCATGATTGATGCCTCTACTATGGTGGCTAGCTCTACTTATATAGGCGGAGGCCCCGGCCTCTTCCCAAATATTGAGCGGAAGGCACAACAATTGGCCATTTTGAAGGGGAACATCCGTACACTTATCCGACCGAAGTTGGTCCTCGCCGTCAAAGGCCGTGGTGACGCCGCTCGGGCTCCACAACGACTTCCTTCCTGCCGTTGACTGGTCTTGGTCTTGTTGCAACGAAATGGACGCCTTGTTGATACTCGCCGCGCTTGCCCCTTTGCACCAAAGAGGAAAGGAGGACACTAGCGCTGGCTGGCGCTCGCCGGGCGCCTCTTGGTCGCATGGCTAGCGCCATGGGCACCTCGTGAGGTACCCCGCCTGATCTCCGGCCCTCGTGAGCCAGCCTGATGAGGTGCACTCGAGGAAGCCCCATCGTCCGCCTGGGAGGCTTGGCCCCTCGCGAGGGTCTTGAGCTTGTGTTGATGAAGATGGGCCGTGTTGGGCCCTCCCGTGAGCCACACTGCAGGCCGCAGGCAGGCAAGTCTGGGACCCCCGTTCCCATAACGCCGACAGTAGCCCCCGGGCCCAAGGTGCGCCCGGGCTTGGCCGAGCAGACGCGGCAGCAGTGCAAAGCGCTGGCCCTAACAGCTCAAGGGCCTTGGGCGCCGTGGTATGGTTTATTGGACATGGGCGGCACTATTCCCCACGCCTCCTTACTTTGTGCCGTGCTAGGCGACTCAGAGTCGCATACACGCCTCCTTTCACCGCCGACCGGCCCCCACTCTTCCTCCTCTCAAACTCCAGCTCGCCCTAATCCAATCTCGAACCTTCCTCCCCTTCCGCTGCCATGGTCTGACGAAGAAGGGAGAGGAAGAAACCCATGCCTCCGCCGCTTGTCAGCAGCTATGCCCCCGCCGCTGATCGGTCGATCATACTCAATCAAGAGGGCCTGGGCAAGGTCAGCTCGGCTTTGGCCACCATCTTAAACGACAGCGGCGGATACGCCCTGGCCCAGGCCCCACTTCTCCATCGAGTGATAATCACCGAGGTCCGGTATTTTGCCGACCTCGGGCGGGCTGGTTCCCTTCTCCGATTTCTTCAATGATGTGCTCTCCCACTATCAGATCCATATGATGCACTTGGTTCGGAATCCATCACTCTTCTTGCGGTCTTTGCCTTTGTTTGCAGGCGATGATGGGCATCCTTCCTCGCTTGCCTTGTTGCGCCCACTCTTCTCTCTCAAGCTTTGTTGACCCCACCCAATGTTCGGTGTGTGAGCTTCATTGCTGCATCTCAAACATCGGCTTCAGGATTGACTTCAGCCTTCCTCCGCCGGCTACCTGGTTCCCGCGAGCGGTGGCTGTACGTGACGGTGGGTGCCCAGCCTCACCGGCCGGAGTATCATCGCCTGTCCCCAACCAAAGCGGGCCACAGACGCCACGAAGTTCCCTGGCTCATCTTCGCTCGGGCGCCGCTTTGCATTCTTTAAGGAGCTCGTGTGATGGCGCCAAGGTGGTGAAGGAGTTCCTGCTATGCCGTGGTTGCCCCTCTCCAACGCCACTCTTGCCGGATGTGACCTTCGCCGGGCGTGAAGACCGATGAGGCTCCGAAGAGGACCCGACGCTCAAGCGCTAAGGAAGGTGCTCTTGGTCTTGATCAGGCGACCCCACCCGGCAAAGATCCGCACGGGGGCCTTTGTTGTACCTTTTGTTCAACAGGGCGACTTTGTAAGTCGATGTCTGCTTCGACGAATGAAGGCGCCCTGGAATCCGTCTCGCGAGAACCCAGTGGTGGTGGCCGCCTTTTAGTCGGCCACGGCGCTTTTCCTTGAGTGGCGGAGCAGGAGGTGATGGGCCGGAGGCCGAGGGGCCTCCGCGGCAGGACGGTGTGCAGCGCCTTTGAGGGAGCAGCTCCTGAGGCACATGCTGCCGCTGGGCTGGGGGTGGCGCAGAGCTGTCCTGAGTGCTCAAGGCCGAGGCCCCTGGGGCCCCAGCCACGCTTCGGGTGAGGTGACCGCGGCGGCATCAGTAGACGCACTGACGCTGGTCGCCTTGATGCTCTTCCTCGCAGGCTGACCTCGCGCCAACTTTGTCGCTCACTGGACTTTGAGGCTTTTCGAAGAGAAGGGAGGCCTTGGGTGACGACACTTTGTCACCGCTAAAGCGCAGGAAGTACTTTGCCCACCGATGAGTAAGCTTTCCCTTTCTAGCTCCCGGTCCTCCGCTTGCTTTTATCGATCCTGCTGCAGGCCCCGCCGCCAGCTCACGGAGATGGCCGAGGAGCCATCCCTTGCTCCGCCTCTCCACCGCTTCGAGCACCCCGCAGCAGAGTCCTCGTGGTGAGGCCGGCCGAGAGATGAACCATCCTGAGGCGCACTGCTCTCGCAAGGCCGCGACCTCCTTCGTGAGCCTTCTCGTGGCTGAGCCAGTCCACCGTGGGCTTCTGCCCGTCTCGACCGTGATTGGCCGAGGCATTCCCGCGCCTTCTTTAGGGATGGGCTGGCTCCCGCCGGCTTCGCGAGGCGGCTCAGCCGGGCGAGGGCACCAGCCCCAGCCTCGCCCGGGGGGAGCGCTTGATTCGTGGCCCGCCGCTAGGCGGATGATGGTGGAAGACGACCGAGGCCGCCCGGAGCGCCGCGCCGCCAAGGGTTTCTTCGAGGGCGGCCGATGCGTGAGCCTGCTTGGTGAAGAGCTCACTGATGAAGACGCTGCGCTCGAGGTCGAGGCTGCGCCGCCGCGGAGAGGCGCGAGCGAAGGCGGTTGTCGCTTGCGCGCCATCAGCTGATCTTGACAATGAGGAGGCCAAGGTGCCGGCGTTTCTGGGAGGTCCGCTCGGCCGCTGAGGAGGCTCGGAAGCTGACCAGCGGCGTAGAGGCGACGGAGGAGCGGGCGCGAACTCCTGGCCCGATGTCGCCATCGGAGGAGCAGGTGGAGCTGCGCGAGATGGCCTTTGCGCCGATGAAGGTGGCCTCAGCGATCCAAGCAGAGCTCCAGAACGTGAGGAGGCGCCGACGCCGAAGCCGCCTAACGCGACGAGAGTACGTAACGCTCGGAAACAAGGGAGCGCGTGACGAGGGCGGAGGATGATTGCCGCGCTGGAAGCCCGTGGTCCGGAGGAGGTCGAAGGCCGGTGGCGACGGCGCCGCTTTGAACCTTGAGCGAAGTTCGAGGAGAGGTTGGGGTTAATTGTGCCGAGGCTGAAGGTAGGACGGCTGCCTTGAGGGCCAAGCAGGAGGAAGTGACGCGCGGGCCGATGCTTCTGGCCGCTTTGAGGTGGCGCAGAGGAGCACTACCTCCCGTGCCGAGGTGCTTCTTCTTCGCTAATGAGTGGACGAGGCTGAGGCCTTCGCGCGATGTATCGCGGACGTAGATACGCCATGGCGGATCTCGGAGCATGAGCATGGACCCATGCTCACCACGCCCCGAGAGAGCCAACACAGCTTTTGGGTAACATCGTGAGGCGGCTGTTGGCGAGCCGCACACAGCTAACTACGCCGCAACCTTCGGCTTTCACAGACGTCAGACTCAGCCGAGGCGCGGTCGGTTAGAGCCAATAGGTTGGTGGAGGAGAGGAGTCGCACTCAGCTCGGGCGCGTTTTTCTGCATCTTCAGCCATCTCCGTAACATGGACCCCCACTTCGATTTCGACGCTAAGATCGCTTCAGCACTCAGTGCCGTCCGGGCCATCTGGTGCACCGGTGGAGGACAACGTGACGCCGTCAGGCCTTCGCTTCAGATAACGACGGCGTGATCGTGGCTGCTGATGAAGGCGGCGTGGTGAATGACCCTGACGCCGCTGGTGACAACGCAGAGAGCAATGGCGAAGCCAGCGACGCCAGCAATAGTTCAAGAGGTGCCCCTAAGGATGCATTGGGGGATTTATCCGACTGACTGCGCATCGTTCCTATTTCCTTACCCTGCACGAATAGAACTCAGGTTTTGCCCTGACGGTTGTGAGAGCACTTTGGGAGGGGGAGCCCCTCATGTAAAACTTGTGTTCTGTGTATTAGTTGATGATATATCACCAGATGCTCAGCGCCAAGTGGTCTGGCTTGTTTACCTTGTCCTGCAAGGGCCCCGAGATAGCCGTGGAGGGTTGTGGTGTCTCAAGTGTCTCCTGATCGAACTCAGAGGATCTGCAGTAAAACCTCCCGAGAGGATGCGGCGCGGCAGCTGGCTACACGCAGTTAGGTCCAACCTGCTCATGAGGGGCTCACGTGGGAGGCAGCTGAGGTAAAGCGAACCTAACGCGAGAGATTGCTCGAACGAGACAAAGCACCCCCTTCCCCAAACACACGCAAATCTCAAATTCGAATGCAACTTAAATCTAGCGGGGGAAAGTGACAACCAAAGGGAAAAGCAATGAAAGCAGAAAAAGGCCGCGTCCGGCACCTAGTCTAGTCTTGGACGCTTCTCACCAGCGCTGAGCTAAGTGCTGCCACTGGGCGGGAGGGAGCCCTGTAGGCCCTGAGGCCGCACCCCGAGACCTCAGGCGGTACAGCCCCACCCATTATTACGTGAGAGTGTCACTGCGGCGAAGCTTCACAGCACTAGGACTTCTTCACGTGTACGCCTTGCTTTATATCGCCAGACGAGGGCCCCGCCTTTGCGCCAAGACTCTAGTGCCATCAACAACGACCGGAAAACAGGACCCCTGGGGTAGAGCGGTTCTGGGGTTCTCTGA
>JAHIAM010021348.1:0-10512 GCA_021605205.1 Aegilops longissima | reverse complement strand
ATACCTAGATCCATATATCCATCCCAACACATAACCAAGAAACCTTCGAAATCGTGGTACCTACCTTCAAAAGCATCCGCATAAGTCATGGCAATACCTCGAGCTCCTCAAGATCGGGTTATCGGAGTTATCTCACCAACAACTGCATAAAAGAGATTTCCGGTCGCAAAACTCGGTATTCCAGAATCGAACGATAAAATTGTGACGACAACACCGGAGCTCAACTCCCGGACACCGCCACAACCCCTAAATGTCGAGGCACCAAGAACAATGTTCTCGCCACAAAACCATCGGAACGATTCCAAGATACTCGTGATCCTAAAATTTTTTTAGTGAAATTTGAGGAGAGAGAGTCAAAACTTCACGTTAGGAGACCTCACCAGAGCGATTAAGGGACTGGGAGTAAAAAGAATCCTACTCCGATATATATAATCCTAAGACTCAAAACATTTTTGTTCTAGACTCAACAACGCCAAAGAAACAATCGCTTGGGCTCTAAGTCGGGATGGCTCGACACTAACTTGTAACGCCTCGACTGGCTATATCTCCCATGTGTCAAGCACCACTTAGAGGCATAACCGCATTGAAAGCAATGTCGCAAGTGAGGTAATCTTCACACAACCCATGTAATACATAAGGAAAGAGATACATAGCTGGCTTACACGCCACTTCACACAATACATAAATAAACATCCATCATTCAGACACACTCAAGGTCCGACTCACGGAACCAAAATAAAAGAAGATACCCCAAATGCTACACAGATCCCGATCGTTCCAACTGGCTCCACTATCGATCATCAGAAAGACACATAGTAACCACCACGCTCTCGCCGAACTCCCACTTGAGCTCTGCTGGCCACCGACGCATCGCCGCACCGGAACTGCTTTTGGTAGAATCTGGAGTCACGGGACTCAAAGAATCTCACACCCAGATCAAGACTATTTAAGCTTATAGGAAGGACATAGTTGTGAGGTGGAGCTGCTGCAAGCGCCAGCATATATGGTGGCTACTCGCAAAAGAGAGCGAGAAGAGAAGCAAGGCATGGTCGTGAAGCTAGTAGCCATCAAGAAGTGATCCTAACTACTTACGCCAAACATTACTCAACATCAGTTCACTTCCCTGACTCACCGAGAAGAGACCATCACGGTTACACACGCTGTTGATGTGTTTTAATTAAGGTCAACTTCGGTTTTCTACAACCGACATTAACAAATTCCATCTGCCTCATAACCGCACGACGCTCAAAGATAATACCTCTGGGTGTCCAACTTAGCCCATTATAAGCTCTCACGGTCAACGAAGGATATTCCTTCTACCGAAGACCCGATCAGTCTTGGAATCCGGACTACAAGACATTTCGACAAAGAATAAAACAAGACCAGCAAAGCCACTCAATGTGCTAACAATCGATAGGAGCTGCAATATCTCGCTCTGTGGCACACCGATGAGCAATTGCATAACTAAAACCAGACCTCAAGTTTCTTGAGGGGGCGCGCAAAGCACTTAGTTTGGGCCAGCACTCAAGGAGCACCGTCCGGGGTTAAATAAAGATGACCTCGCTCGAAACCCGGGGAAAAAGGCTTAGGTGGCAAATGGTAAAACCAAAGTTGGGCCTTGCGGAGGAGTCTTATTCAAAGCTTAACTGTCAAGGGGGTCCCATAAATCACCCAACCGGTAAGGAACGCAAAATCAAGGAACATAACACCGTATGATTTGAAACTAGGCGGCAAGAGGAACAAAACACGTGCATAAGGCCGAGTCTTCCACCCTTTACCAAGTATATAGTGTTGGGGAACGAGTATTTCAAAATTTTCCCACGCACACGCAAGATCATGGTGATGGCATAGCAACGAGAGGGAGAGTATTGCCCACGCACTCGTAGACCGTAAGCGAAGCGCTATGACAACGCAGTTGATGTAGTCGACGCCTTCACGATCCGACCGATCCAAGTACCGAACACACGGCACCTCCGAGTTCAAGACACGCTCACTGATGACGATCCCCTGCCCGATCCAGAAAGTGCGGGATGAGTTCGCCGCACGACGGCGTGGTGACGATGATGATGTTCACCGCGAGGGCTTCGCCTAAGCTCCGCGACATTTATATGACTGGGTGGAATATGGTGGAGGGGGCACCACACGTAAGCAAGGAACGATCCGAGATCAACTTGTGTATAGGGTGCCCCCGCCTCAGATATAAAGGAGGAGGGGGAGGTGCGGCTGCCCTCATAGGGGCGCTGAGGAGGAGTCCTACTCCCACCGAGTAGGACTCTCTTGCCTTGTTGAGAAGGGAGGGGAAAGAGGAAGGCGCCGCCTCTCCTGTCCTATTCGACTAGGGAGGAGGCGCTGCCCTGCTCCCGCCGCCCTCCTTTCTCCCTTATGGCCCATTAAGGCCCAACATCCCCGGAGGGTTCCGTAACTTCGTGTTCTAAGAATTCCCGATTTCACCGGAACCATTTCGATATCCAAATATAGGTTTCCAATATATCAATATTTATGTCTCGACCATTTTGAGAGACCTCGCCATGTCCGGTGATCACATCCGGGACTCAACAAGCTTCGTACATCAAAACTTATAAACTCATAATAAACTGTCATCGTAACGCATAATGCAAGGATTCCTACGGGTTCGAGAACTATGTAGACATGACCTAGAACTATTCTCGTCAATAACCAGCAGCGGAACCCGGATGCCCATATTGGTTCCTTACATATTCTTTGAAGATCTTTATCGGTCAAACTTCGATAACGATATAACGTTATTCCCTTTGTCATCGGTATTTTATTTATTCGAGATCTGATCGTCGGTATCCAATACCTAGTTCAATCTCACATCGCAAGTCTTTACCGTTCATAATACATCATCTCACAACTAACTTATTAGTTGTAATGTTTCAAGGCTTATATGTGATGATGTATTAATGAGAAGGCCTTAGAGATACCTCTCCGACAATCGGAGTGGCAAAACCTAATCTGTAACACGCCAACCCAACATGTACCTTTGGAGACACCTGTAGTAATTCTTTATAATCACCCAGCATACAGGACGCTTAGTAGCACCCAAAGTGTTCCTCCGTAAACGGAGTTGCATAATCTCATAGTTACAGGAACATGTATAAGTCATGAAGAAAGTAATAGCAATATACTAAACGATCAAGTGCTAGGCTAACGGAATGGTTTATGTCAATCACATCATTCTCCTAATGATGTGATCCCATTAATCAAATAACAACACATGTCTATGGTTAGGAAACATAACCATCTTTGATTAATGAGCTAGTCAAGTAGAGGGCATACTAGTGACTATATGTTTGTCTATGTATTCACACATGTATTATGTTTCTGGTTAATACAATTCTAGCATGAATAATAAACATTTATCATGATATGAGGAAATAAATAATAACTTTTATTATTGCCTCTAGGCATATTTCCTTCAGGGCCTCCCACTTGCACTAGAGTCAATAATCTAGATTACATAAGAATGATCCTAACACCCATGGAGTCTTGGTGCCGATCATGTTTTGCTCAGGGAAGAGGCTTAGTCAACGGGTTCCGCAAATATTCAGATCCGTGATGTATCTTGGTAATCTCATATGTCTCCCACTTGGACTTGGTCCCGAATGGAATTGAAGTTGCCTCTTGATATGCTTTGGTCCTCTTTAGAAATCTGGATTCCTTGCCAAGGCAATTGCACCAAAGATTGTCACGTAAGATCTTCATTGGTCCCGCTGCACTAGGTATGACACCTAGATCGGAAATGAACCTTTCATCCTGCATCCTTCATTTGTCGCTCAAGCAGCTATGTACCCGCTTCACATGTAGATCCCGCCACGACGCTTTGTTTAGAACCGCATCAACCGACAGCCCATTGCTTAATAAAAACACGATCCGGTTTATGATTTAGAATGTTCCGGATCAGTGTCAAAGCTTGCATCGACGTAAACTATTTATTTACTAGCTCTTTGTCACCCTATATACCAGAAACATATCCTTAGTCCTTTTCGTGTATTTCAGATGTTCTCGATACCGTCCAAAGGATCCACTCCTCGATTACTTTTGGTACCTTTCCCATGCTTTACAGCCATGCATATGTCAAACTGCATACAAGATTGCATACATGATAGAGCCTATGGCTGAAGCATAGGAACATCTTTCATTTTCTCTATCTTCATCGTGGTTCGGGCATTGAGTCCGACTCAATTTCACACCTTGTACACATGCAAAAACCTTTCTTGCCTGGATCCATTTTGAACTTTTTCAAAACTTTATCAAGGTATGTGCTTTGTGAAAGTCCAATTGCCGCCTTGATCTATCTCTATAGATCTTGATGCCCAATATGTGTAAGCAGCTTCACCCAGGTCTTTCATTGAAAAACTTTTATTCAAGTATCCTTTATGCTATCCAGAAATTCTATATCATTTCCAATTAATAATATGTCATCCACATATAATATCGTAAATGCTGTAGTATCCCACTCACTTTCTTGTAAATACAGCTTCTCCAAAAGTCTCAGAGAAACCATATGCTTTGATCACACTATCAAAGCTGCTTATTCCAACTCCAGAGGCTTGCACCAAACCATAAATTGATCATCTGAGCTTGCACACTTTGTTAGCACCTTTTGATCAACAAACCTTCTGCTGCATCATATACAACTCTTCTTCTAGAAATCCATATCTAAGAATGCAGCTTTACATCCATTTGCCAAATTTCATAATCATAAAATGGCGGTTCATAATATGATTCTTGACAGATTTAAGCATCGCTACGGGTGAGAAAGTCTCATCGTAGTCAACCCTTGAACTTGTCGAAACCTTTGCGCAAGTCGAGCTTTGTAGACAAAGCCATTACTATCGCTGCCGCCTTCTTCTTAAAGATCCATTTATTTTCAATGGCTTGCCGATCATCGGGCAAGTCAACCAAAGTCCATACTTTGTCTTCATACATGGATCCCATCTCAGATTTCATGGCTTCAGCCATTTTATGAATCTGGGCTCACCATCGCTTTCTTCATAGTTTGTAGGTTCACCATGGTCAAGTAACATGACTTCCGTAATAGGATTACTGTATCACTTGCGCGGATTTTACTCTCGCTGATCTACGATGAAAGGGTAGAAACTTGATCCAAGTTTCATGATCATCATTATTATCTTCCTCACTAATTGGTGTAGGTGTCACAGAACTGATTTGCGGATGAAACATTTTCCAATAAGGGAGCTGGCAATCATTACTCATCAAGTTCTTCTTTTCTCCCACTCACTTCTTTCGAGAGAAACCTTCTTCTAGAAAGGATCCATTCTTAGCAACGAATGTCTTGCCTTCGGATCTCTGATAGAAGGTGTACCCAACTGTCTCCTTTGGGTATCCTATGAAGACACATTTTCCGATTTGGGTTCAAGCTTATCAGTTGAAGTTTCTTCACATAAGCATCGCAGTCCCCAACTTTAAGTAACTACAACTTTTGGTTTTTGCAAAACCACAGTTCATAAGGAGTCAGCTTCAACGGATTTTGATGGTGCCCTATTTAATGTGAATGCGCCGCCTCTAAAGCATAACCTCAAAACGAGAAGGTAAATCGGTAAGAGACATCATAGATCGCATCTATATCTAAAAAAGTACGATTATTACGTTCGACACACCATTACGCTACGTGGTGTTCCGGGTGTATGAGTTGCTAAACTATTCCGCATTGTTTCAAATGTAGACCAAATCTGTGAATAACCAAATATTCTCCTCCACGATCAGATCGTAGAAACTTTATTTTCTTGTTACGATGATTTTCAACTTCACTTGAAATTCTTTTGAACTTTTCAAATGTTTCGCATTTATGTTTCATTAAGAAGATATACCCATATCTGCTCAAATTATCTGTGGAAGGTGAGAAAATAACGATATCCCACACGAGCCTCAACATTCATCGACCACATACATCTCGTATGTATGATTTCCAACAAATCTGTTGTTTCTCCATAGTACCGGAGAACGGAGTTTTAGTCATCTTGCCTATGAGGTACGGTTCACAGTACCAAGTGATTCATAATCAAGTGATTCCAAAAGTCCATCAGCATGGAGTTTCTTCATGCGCTTACAATCGATATGATTCCAAACGCGTAGTGCTACACAAATAAGTTGCACTATCATTATCAACTTTGCATCTTTTGGCTTCAACATTATGAATATGTGTATCACTACTATCGAGATTCAATAAAATAGACCACTCTTCAAGGGTGTATGACCATAAAAGATATTACTCATATAAATAGAACAACCATTATTCTCTGATTTAAATGAATAATCGCCTCCCGATCAAACAAGATCCATATATAATGTTCATGCTCAACGCCGGCACCAAATAACAATTATTTAGGTCTCAAACTAATCCTGGAAGGTAGATGTAGAGGTAAGCGTCGACCAATCGCCATCACATCGACTTTTGGAACCATTTCCCACGCCAGATCGTCAATCGCCCTGCCCTTTGCTGTTCTCGCTAATCAGAAGTCCCCTGCTTTTAGTTGCAAATATTAGCAACGTAATCCAAGATCAAATACCCAAGTACCATCAAGTAGCCTAGTAAGGTACACATCAATAACATGTATATCACATATACCTTTGTTCACCTTGCCATCCTTCTTATCCGCCAAATACTTGGGGCAGTTCTTTCCAAAGGACCAGTTGGCTTGCAAGAGAAGCACCTGGCAGTAGGTTTAGGTCCGCACTCTGGGTTCCTTCTTCTTGAGCAGCAACTTGTTTTGGTTCTCTTGAAGTTCCCCTTCTTCTTCCCTTTTGCCTTTTTCTTGAAACCAGTGGTCTTAATGACCATCAACACTTGATGCTCTTTCTTGATTTCTACCTCCGCAGCTTTTAGCATTGTAAGAGCTGTCGAATTGTCTTGCTCATCCCTCGTGATATTATAGTTCATCACGAAGCTCTTGTAGCTTGGTGGCAGTGATTGGAGAATTCTGTCAATGACACTATCATCCTGAAGATTAACTCTCAGCTTGAATCAAGTGATTATTATACCTGCATATTTTGAGTATATGTTCACCCACGTAACTATTCTCCTCCATCTTGCGCAATACAGAACTTATTGGAGACTTCACATCTCTCAATCCGGCATTTGCTTGAAATATTAACTTCAACTCTTGGAACATCTCATATGCTCCATGACGCTCAAAACGCAGCTGAAGACCATGTTCTAAGTCAGAAGCACGGCACACCTAACTATAGAGAAGTCATCAGCCTTTGCTTACGTGACGTTCATAACTTCTGCTGGCGTTGATTCCCAGCGAAAGTTCGCCACCAAAAGGTGCTTCCGTGACGTAACTTTTCTCAGGCAAAGAATGAGGATAATCCTCGTTACGTGGACTCCAGTCAGGTAATTGCTACCATCATCTTTCAACTTTGCTTTCTCAAGGAACGAGATTAAAATTCAAATCTTAACAACAAAGACCATTCTCATCTATCTACAGTAAAACATAGACAAAGAAAATACTATCAGTACTAAGTTCATGATAAATTTAAGTTCAATTAATCATATTATTTAAGAACTCCCACTTAGACATACATCTCTCTAGTCATCTAAGTGATTACGTGATCCAAATCAACTCAAACTATATCCATCATCACGGAGATGGAGTAGTTTTCAATGGTGAATATCACTATGTTGATCATATCTACTATATGATTCACGCCGACCTTTCGGTCTCCGTCTTCCGCGGCCATATCCAGCATATGCTAGGAAGCTCACAAGTTTAACTCGAGTATCAAGGCTGTGCAAAACTGGCTTGCACCTGCTAGATGGACGAGCTTTATCACACCCGATCATCACGCGGGTGTCCGGGCACGTATTTAACTTTGGCAACAGTGCATACCGTGGAGAACACGCCTTGATAATTTTAGTGAGAGATCATCTTAAAATGCTACCGCCAATCAAAGTAAAGATAAGATGCATAAAGGATAAACATCACATGCAATCAATATAAGTGATATGATATGGCCATCATCATCTTGTGCTTGTGATCTCCATCTCCTAAGCACCGTCATGATCACCATCGCCACCTACACCGACACCTGATCTCCATCAGAGTATCGTTGTCGCCTCGCCAACTATTTGCTTTCACGACTATCGCTATCGCTTAGTGATAAAGTAAAGCAAATATATGGCGCTTGCATTTCATACAATAAAGCGACAACCATATATTCTCGCCATTGCCGATAACTCGGTTACAAAACATGATCATCTCCTACAATAAAATATAGCATCACGCCTTGACCATATCACATCATCATATGCCCCGCAAAACAAGTTAGACGCCCCTATTTTGTTGTTGCAAGTTTTATTTGGCTATTACGGCCTGAGCAAGAACCGTTTTACTTACGCATCAAAACCACAACGATAGTTTGTCAAGTTGGTGCTGTTTTAACCTTCTCAAGGACCGGCGAGCCACACTCGGTTCAACTTCAGAGAGAGGATGACGACCACGGTCACCATAAGCTACGAGTGCTCGGGCGGTGAAACCGCCTCGCCTGTACAGACGCCAGAATGTCGGTCCGGCCGCCTTCATCTCAACAATACCGCCTAACCAAAGTATGACATGTCGTAAGCAAGATGACTTATATCGCCCACAACTCACTTGTGTTCTACTCGTATATGACATCAACGCATAAAACCAGGCTCGATGTCACCGGGGAAGAAACTTAGGAATTTCAAAATTTTCCCACGCACACGCAAGACTAAGTGGATGGCATAGCAACGAGAGGGGAGAGTGTCCGGCCCACGCACCTGTGAGACCGAAGCGGAAGCGCTATAACAACGCTGTTGATGTGAAGTCGCAGGCCTTCCGGGATCCGACCGGATCAAGCAAGTAACGCATCGCACCTCCGAAGTCCTGCACACGCTCAGCTCGATGACCATCCCTGCTCCGATCCAAAGTAAAGCTGCGGGAATGAGTTCCACAAGCACCATCGTGGTGGACGACCTTGATGATGTTCCACGGCTACAGGGCTTCGCCTAAGCACCGCCGAAGCACCATGACCGGGAGGTGGAATACAGTGGAGGGGGGCACCGCGACAATGCTAAGGAACTATCCGTAGATCAACTTGTGTGTGCTAGGGGTGCCTCCCCGCCTGTAGATATAAAGGGAGCAAGAGCGGGCCAGCCTCATGGGTGCGCATTACGAGGGGTCCTCCTCCCATCGAGTAGGACTCCCTTCTAGTCCTATTAGGGAGAGGAGGGGAAGGAGAGAGAGAGGAGAGAAGGGCGCCGCCCCAGTCCTTGTCCTATTCTGACAGGAGGGGCGCCACCCGGCCTGCCGCCCTTCTCCCTCATGGCCTAATAAGGCCCATAGGTTCCCGAGGTTCCAGAACTCCCCCATCTCCGTAAAATCCGATTTCACCCGAACCATTCCAATATCCAAATATAGGCTTCCAATATATCAATCTTTATGTCTCGACCATTCTTCAGACTCCTCGCTATGTCCGTGATCACATCCGGGACTCAACAAACTTCGCACATCAAAACTTATAAACTCATAATAAATCCGTCATCGAAACGTTGCATGGACCTTCACGGTTTTAGAACTATGTGCAGACATGACCTAGAACTATTCTCGTCAATAACCAATAGCGGAACCTCGATGCTCATATTGGTTCTTTACATATTCTACTTAAGATCTTTATCGGTTAAACCGCATAACAATATAATGCTTGTTCCTTTGTCATCCAGGTAGATGTTACTTTCCCGAGATTCTGATCGCTTGTGATCCAATACCTAGTTCAATCTCGCACGAGAAGTCTCTTTACTCGCTCCGTAATACATCATCTCGCAACTAACTCATTAGTTGCAATGCTTGCAAGGCTTTATGATGTGATCGAGAAGGCCTAGAGATACCTCCGACAATCGGAGGACAAAACTCAATCTCAAATACGCCAACCAACATGTACCTTTGAGACACCGTAGTACTCCTTTATAATCACCCGCTTGCCAGACGCTTGGTAGCACCTAAAGTGTTCCTCCGTAAACGGAGTTGCGTAATCTCATAGTTACGTGAACATGTATAAGTCATGAAGAGAGCAATAGCAATATACTAAATGATCAAGTGCTAGGCTAACGGAATGGGTCATGTCAATCACATCATTCTCCAATGATGTGATCCCATTAATCAAATAACAACACACGCCTATGGTTAGGAAACATAACCATCTTTGATTAATGAGCTAGTCAAGTAGAGGCATACTAGTGACTATATGTTTGTCTATGTATTCACACATGTATCATGTTTCCGTTAATACAATTCTAGCATGAATAATAAACATTTATCATGAAATAAGGAAATAAATAATAACTTTATTATTGCCTCTAGGGCATATTTCCTTCATATAGATGCATTAATTAAAGCAGATATATTGTGATATCCCAATAAGAAACATGTTCCAACAAGGAACAACATCTCCATGTTCCCAAGGAACAAACTTCATCTTCACCGCAATAGCAACCTTATAAGAGGG
>JAHIAM010021345.1:0-10097 GCA_021605205.1 Aegilops longissima | reverse complement strand
CGAATTAACGGGGTTGTTAGATTTTGCTAACCAAACATGCCACCCAACGCCTTAAAACTATACCCATCACCGGTCGTTTCATGTCCGGGGCTTGACATGGTTGGACCCCTTAAGGAGGAACCCACAAGCAAAAATACCTATTGGTCATGGTGGATAAATTCACCAAATGGATAGAGGCCCTCGTTAAACGGTCAATCCTGACCGTGATAGACTTCATATCGGGTAGTGCACCATTACGGTGTCCCCACAAAGATCATCACCGATAACGCCACCAACTTCACGGCCGATGAGGTCAAATTATGGTGCAAAAACATGGGCATCAAGCCTCGACACGCCTCCTATCACCTCAAACAAACGGTCAAGTCGAAGCGAGCAAATGGTCTAATCATGAGCCATTAGACCCACTAAGTGCGGTCCCACAAGGAATCTAACACGACCGGGTTGAGGAGCTCGACCCAGACTGGGGCTGCGGACCACGCCAAATCAGACTACCGGATTCACACCATTCTTTATGGTGTACGGCCAGAGGCAGTCTTGCCTCGCGACATAATACATGACTCCACCTCACGCATGTATGAAGAAAGAGAAGCCGAGCTCGACGGCAGGACAGTTTGGACGCATTGGAGGAGGAGCGCACATGGCAAAAGCTCGCTCCGATTCTATCAACAACAGGCTCAAGATATCAAAGGGAAGCACGGGCCAAAGCTTATAACGCTACTAACTAGTTCTACGCCCCGACAAGAAAAGGAAAACTCAAGCCCAAATGGGAAGGTCCTTCATCATCGACCAGGTCCCGACCGCGGAGCATACCCCGCAAACGATCGGATAACCGACCGAGCCGAACCCATGGAGCGAGTCGCCCACGAAGATTCTACGCGCCGGACTCCAAGTTCCCTTCTTCCTCCGCCCACATTTTCTATTTTTGCTGTATTTTATTTCTCCTCCTCCTCCTTCTTCTTGGTTTCTAGAGGCTCGCTTGTGCTTTTTTCAAGACATACTTGACGCGCGTCCGCTATTATACCTGGGGCTTTTTAATGTGTTTATCTATACGGGTTTATGCCCAACACATGCTAAACTTCCGCATGTACCTTTTATTCACCATTATATGCATCGATATGACTTAAGTTTGGCCAAGCTGGGTTGCTTCGGCTTGCTTACCCCTCACGCTCCCGATTGTTCGGCTAGGTGGTAAAGGGAGCACCTCGATTGTTATCCGTCACCGGATGTGTACCTCGACTGGGTGAAAGCCGAAAGCTAGCTCTTAAGGGAATATTCGGTCGGTGAACCGAAAGATGATTTTTAACTATTTACCCATCTGCCCTCAGATGATTTTCTCCCATAGCAGCTTTGACATGCACTTTAGGGCATCCATCCCAAATAAAGGAACCCTTAACTTAACTATTCTCCTGAAGATGTTTCACTACCCATGTAATATAACATAACTAGTTGGGCACTTGTCCACAAGAATAATGACCCCACGCCTTTGTCTCCACGCATACCCCGTTCTTATATAACCACGAAGGTATTTCGGACACACCGGCTATTGGGTCCTAAGGTCGGGTTAAAAGGTCCGCTATGACAAACGATCACAATCCGCTAGAAGACATTTTTCATGTCATATTTTTACATAGTCAACTCGACTCATTGTATTCTCCTCAATGCCATCTAATAGGCTATATAATTTACAATCTTGTGGAATACTTAGCCAATTCTACTTGCCCGAACTGCTTACAGGATCTCCATCCCATCAGCCCCACAGTCCGACTCGCCATGTGGTTTGGGTCAGCCTTCATGTACTGCTTTTACCATGGCCCAGCCTCCCGGCGCCGACAAGAGTCGATATCTTCCATAGTCGGAAGCACCGCGCGTTCTTGAAGCTGCCAGCTCCCCTGCCTTCGGCAGGGAGATAGATGGCCACAAGGCCTGGCCGACGCCTTTCATCACCGCGGATGCTCATGTAGCCGACGAACGGGAAGAAGATCACCAAGAACGGCATCTCCTCCTCAGATTAATTGTGAGAGCCTACATAATGTTTATGTTAGTCGCCTTCCTCGCCAACTCTTTTCAAAGTTCGCCAACACTTATGAAAATGCCGCGACGGTTCTATTCTCCTTTACTTGAGTCGCATAACCTGGGCACAAACATCCTTTAGTTCTCACCCAGCTTGGTGTTGGCATCTTGGAGGTTATTTTTCCCGCCACACCTCGTAAGCACGCTCCCGCCTTTAGCTGGCGCAAGAGCTGTTGCTTGTCCGTCTAGTCCGGCGCCATCTGCAATGTTTTTGTCGACACACCCCGCACTTCATAAACTATTTATCTTTTGAAGGATATTACCTGAGGGGTCTCTGGCCCCTCGAGCGGCTAGTGCGCCTCAAGTTGGGCCTTGCACTCTTCGAAGCCCGGACATCGGGACTTTTTTGTAAGATCTCAGATAATAAATGATCCTTAAATCAGTTATTCTAACTATTTTAAGTCTCGGCTACTGCATATATAACTGCAAATTTCCTACCAGATGTCCTTTACATACGCCCGTGCTTCGCTAGACCATCTTGAGCGGCACGGAGGTGCGATCTCCTAATTGAAGGCATTCAAGGCCTCTTGGGAGAAACATTGTCACGAAGAACTGCCCGGGCGGCGCCGGATTCAAGGCGCCCACCTCGGAGTTGGTGGCGGACAACTGTCGGCATCCTCCGCCGGAGGAGCATCCGACGACGCCTGGGTTCGCCCCGCTCGACCCGGCTTTGGAGCCTGGCGCTGGAGGTTCGATTATAACCTCCCGACTCCCCAAGCTTTTTCCGAAAAAGAGCGCCAAGATTAGTACGCCTTCCGGAATCAATCTGGAACATGGTGACACCCATACCGCTAGGGCGGAGTTTCGATCCGACCGCACTTTTTATCATCCAGACGCCTCTTTGTTGGCCAGCTGTCGGGCTCGGCTTCCGCCCGGTACCCCTGCAAACACCATTGGTATACGGTGATCGAGAAATAAGCACGGATGGGTCATATCGTAATATTGGGACCTTGGTCTCAAGCATCTGAGGTGGAAGTATTCCGGTAATCGCCAATGGCAACCAAAGCATTGTCGGCGTTGGTGGAATACCCGCCGATCAACTCCACTTTTATATCCGGATCTCTTCGAGGTCGGATCGAGGGACCGCTCCGGATCCTCGGGTTGTGGGGGGGCTGTATCTTCTCCATAATCCGCGCAGCTTCCCGAAACCATGAAATGAGATATTTAACCACGGAACATGGATCGGACAGGTCACAAAGATGTTTGCTTACCCAGCTTCGAGGATTATTCAAGAAAACTCCTTCGGAATTGACGCGAGGAAATCCTCCTCCTCCCTTTATACATGGCGCATAAGATCTTCACCGCTCGATGACCGATCCTGCCCTTTGCCATGGCGGTGGCATCGCCCTCCCGCTGAAGTCCCACATGGGTGGCCTTATATTGGAGCCTGCACTCCTCATAATGCAGATTTCCATGACCCAATCATGGTCAATCCGAATGAGCCAAGAACTTTATTCGCTCATCAAATAGAGGACATCCCTGGCCATTTTCTCCTGGGCTCCGAGGGCGCCAGCTTAGGCGCTTTCTTCAGAGGAGCATTGCTGAATTCCTAAGGCCGATCCGAACAGGATCCGCAGCTGGATGTCCTCCATGTAAAACCATTCAAGGCGCCTTCGGACGCTTTCGGGTTCCGGATAGGTATCCGTCCCGCGATGCGCCATAGCTCGCTCGCCCACTTGATATGTCACCCTCATAAGAACGGGGTACTAGGCAGAATAATCTTCCATAGCCCAAATGAGCCTCGATGCCAAGAACAGTTCGCAAAGGGCCACGGCCCCATGTGCAAGATGGAGGCGAGTAAGGTGGTGCAACTAGAGGTCAGAGAACTCCAAAAGCCCCGGAGAAACGGATAGATTGGAAATCCGAGTCCTCTTACTAGATAAGAGATGAAGCATACCCGCCTCCTTTAGAGGGATCGGGACACTCTCCGCTTGCTTTCCGCCTCAGAGGTGGCAAGTCCGCTCGAACCTGAACCATAAAGGCCGGGGAAGAAATCCTTGGTTTGGAGTATAACTAGCTCGCTATGGGACTCGAGCATCTCTCCCACTCTGTGCTGAGGGCTGGGAGCGAGAGGAGGAGCCAGGCGACGTCCATGATGGAATGGGCTTTGGTCGAGGCGCCCATGAAAGCTCGAAGGGGGATGGTGTGACTCAGATCTAGATCCTGCCTTTTATAGGCAGCTCATTTACAGCTAGGGGTAAGTGTAAAACACCCGCTTTTCGCAGATTCATTCAAACACGTGGAAGATGGCCATTATTGGGAGAAGCCAAGGAGCGCAGCATTTATCGAAACCTACACTATTCGACAAGTATATGGAATTTGAGAAGAACCCGCCGCAATGCCAAGACAATCAACACGCCGACTCATCGCCATTGAAGCCTGGTTCGGGGCTACCGAGGAGTCCTGGATTAGGGGGTGTCCGGATAGCCGAACTATCACCGCTGGCTCGGACTCGACTATGAAGATACAAGATTGAAGACTTCGGCCCCGCTCCGGATGGGACTTTCCTTGCGTGAAGGCAAGCTTCGATACGGATATGTAGATCTCCTACCATTGTAACCGACTCAGGTAACCCTAACCTATCCGTGTCTATATAAACCGGAGGGTTTTAGTCCGTAGGACTAACAACAATCATACCATAGGCTAGCTTCTAGGTTTAGCCTCCTTGATCTCGTGGTAGATCTACTCTTGTACTACCCATATCATCAATATTAATCAAGCAGGAGTAGGGTATTACCTCCATCGAGAGGGCCCGAACCTGGTAAAACATCGTCCCTTGTCTCCGTTACCATCCGCCTAGATGCACGTCGGGACCCCTACCCGAGATCCGCCGGTTTTGACACCGACAGCCCTCTCTCTTTTTCGCCTCAAGTGATCCGCAAGGATATCTGTGAGTCCCGCGAACCAAAGAAGACAAAAGAACGGGCAAAGGGACGCACACTCACCTCTAAGCTAGGGGTTAGTCGCCGCTACACTATCAACCCCTAACCAAGGACGACTCACCTAGCATGCATGCTATAACTTAGGGCCAGCTTCATTTATTTATGCTCGTGGTCCGCTACCGGCTTTGTACAAAGGGTTACATGCATCATCGGCAATGCTTGTACAAAGGTGGTTTGTCGGGGCCGCAAGCGCTACCACGTGAAACTTATGAAGATGCTCAATGTTCCAGAGTTACTCACCGAACGGGCATCTTCGCTCCAGGGACCACGCCGGCCTAGTGACCGAACCCCAAAGGGCCTTCCCACTTTGGCCAACTTGTTGGAATTTTGGCGATTGAACGCGCCAAGGACAAGGTCGCCTTCCCAAGGCTTCGCATGAACCTCGGTATGGTAGTCTTTTTAGCGTTGCCTCAACGCCCAAGACATCTTCCTCAAGGAGCATTGCGCCATCTTGCCCAGTTGTTTTGCTCAAGCTCCCATAAGCAGCACCGGGTGACCCGGATATGAGTCGGGGGGAGAACTGCTTTCGCCTCAGATACTAGGGAAAAAGGTGTCCGCCGGTTGTCGAGGCCCCGACGACCAAAGAACCGCCGCAACTCATCAATCCAGACTTCCACTTTTGTGAGCCTGCAAAGGTCTTGGTCCTGCCTCGCAGATTTCAGATTGCCCTCTCAGCTTGACCATTGCTTCGGGGTGAGCAAGGAAGCAAAGATTTGTTGCCGAGGTCTTGGGTATATTGCATGAAGGTGCGGCCAGAACCGTGTGTTGTTGATAACCCTGTTGGGTAGCCAAAACGGCACACTAGTCCCTTGAAGAACTTGACGGGACCACTGACCTTTTTCACGCCCACCTCCGCCACTTTGTGAACTTGTGATTGCAACGCATAAGTACTCAAAGCCCCGACAGCTGGGGAAAGGGCCCAAGATGTTTCCCCCCTGCACAGAAGGGCCGAGAGAGGAATGGTTTGAAGGGCTTGAGCTGGCTGAAAGCTTTTTGAATGGAACGACACGCTTCACACGGGTGACTAGTGTGCCGATCTCGGAGGGCGGGGGAAGAAACCTTGCAAATGTTTTTCCAAGGGCCCTTTGACCCAATGTGGGATCCCATATGCCTCGCAGTATCTCCGCCAAAGCTCCATTCCTCTCGAGGGATACACTTCAATTTCACACCGCTCGCCTCTTTCTGGACGCCATCGATTTAACCGTACATGGTAGAGCGACGGGCATTTTTTCCGCTTCTTCCCCTCGTGAAGTTCCCCTGTTGGAGGAATCGACGGATGTTGGCCCACGCTGGAGCCTGGGCTCGACGGCGAGGACTAAAGGCATTTCCCGCATGGAGTGGCTGTCTCGACGGCAAGAGCTTGACGCCCCGGAGCCGCCCCTGGGGTTTCAAGATCCCCAACATCCTTTCCGGCCCGGAGCTCGGGAAAGTACTTGCGGCCTGATTTCTCCTCTTATTTCTCCTGATGGATCAACGATGGCTGAAGAAGCAAAGGTACCGGTTCCAATGTAGCTTGAGGGGGGCGCTTTTGACAGTAATCGGGATATCGTTCCGCCGGGGAACGTTGCCTCAGATACCGCCAAACGCTTCTTCCAAATTTTCTCACTTCATCGACGAGGCCTTCATCAACGGGCTCGTAATCCTTGTTGACTTGCTTGAGACAAGCGGAGTCTCCCCGACGATGAGTTTCTTGATTCCGAGGTCCGCCAATCCTAAGACCGCAAGCAGCCCTTCAGATTTGCCAGATTTTGTTCACCGGGAAGTGCATTAGATCACAACTTGAGGTGCTCCCGATGCCAAACAGAAGCCCCGCCTTGTAAGGAGAAAGTCCATCAAAGTACATGATCCAATCACAACTTGCCTCCTTGCCGGGAGAGAGCTCTTGGGCTTCTTCGTGCGCTTGTCCATTCGCAATGAACCCCTTAGGACTCCTCAATCCAAGACTTTCAAACTTGAGGCCAAAGCGAAGCCCAAAGGCCCATTCCAAATTCTTCCCGATCCGGAGTGCAATATCCCGGGGGGAGGCGAAAACGCGATCTGCTCCGAAGTAGTGAGCAGCCTCGAGGATAAGAAGGTCAAGATTACCCGAGTACTTTGATCTAGCCCCGCAGGAGGGAACTAACAAAGTAGACCGGTGCTGCATCATTTTCTTCTTGGCACTTCAACCGGCTGTGTCGCCTCGATTGGTGGTTTGGCCGCCGCCCCATTACTCGGCCCCTCTCTCCGCCCATAGTGCGGGCGACCACTTGGCTGTCGTGTATAGCAGCAACGGCCTCGGGGCTCAGGCGAACTAGTATTGGCGCGAGGAGAGGTTTTCTTCAAACCTTGCAATGTGTTTCCCGCTCCACCCATCGGGCCCGCTTTTCGGATCTTGAAAAGGGAAGGGCGCCCAGATTGGAAATGAACCTCCCATGGCGGCGACGCAACCAGCAAGCCGACGACATCCTTGATTCGCTTGGGTCTTAATCTGCTCTATAGCTTTGATTTTGTCCGGATTGGCCTCTATCCGCCAGACACCAAGAACCCGAGAAGCTTGCCACGGACGCCAAAGACGCACTTCTCGTGGTTCAGCTTGAGATTGATTGCGCAGGTTTGCAAATGTTTTTGCAAATCTGGTATGAGGGTTGCCCGCCCGGTTTTGACCACTATGTCATCCATATAAGCTTCCATATTTCTATGGAGTGGGGTTCAAAACCAACTGACCCCTTTAAACGCCAACCAGACTCTTCAACCCAAAGGCATCCGCATGAAACAATGTACCCATGGGGTGATGAATGCTGTTTTCTTCTTTCTTGTCATGAAGATCCTTGGTAGCCGGAGTAGGGCCGAGGAATGACAACAGATCACACCCAGCCTGGAGTCAATAACTTCGAGCGCGCAACGGAAGGGGTCTTAGGGCAAGTTATTGATATATTGTAATCAAACACGCCTCCACTTCCCATTTGCCTTTTGGCGCCCAACCGGATTGGCCAACCACGCTGGATGGAGCACCTCTTACCAAACCCCGCTTCCAGCCGGATTCTTCGGATGAACTTGTCCCCAAAGCTTGCTCGACCTTCGCTTGACGGGCCCGGATGAGGGCAGAAGCAAGGTGGTGTCAATCACCTTCCCGGGAACCCGGGATGTCGGAAGGCCATGCAAACACATCGACATTCGCCCAGGAAGGTGAAGGCGCCTTCCATTTGTCGTCAAGGGGGAGCTTAGGTAAAGTCCCCCGCGGCCCCCTCATTGACAAACCTTCTTGGTTCCCCGGGTATGGCCTGGGCTTTTTTTCCCCGGTGGAGCCTTCCGCCCTCGACGGCAGCGCTACACCAAGAGGTGCGCTTGCCGGAGGGTGTCCGAGGTCTCACCGTCTTCTTCTTCTTCTTCCTCCCCGGGTCCCAGCTGCAGAGGTGCCCTAGTGGCGCAGCTGCTGCAACCGCTTGCGGTTAGTTGGTCCGCAAACAGATCTTTCTTATCGGAGGGATGGTGATGATCATGGTCCCGCATCTTCGGGTGTTGAGGCGGACGCCGCCATGAACTTGGCTACGTGCCGGATCCTGCAGGGCAAGGATCTTGGCAACATCAAACACGCATCCTCTCCGCCCTAGTTCAGGTCGCCAAAAGTCACGGCAGCGTGACCTTTCCTTGGGTGGCTTCTTCCCGGTTGATTCAAACATGCCCGCTTCTTCGAGGTCTCCATCAGAATCAGCCGATCACCAAAGGATCAAGTTCAGATCGCCCCGCCATCGACTAGCATCTTCGCACCTTGAGGTTGCGATTTTGGTGAAACCAACAGGCAAGCACCGACCGCATAGGCGACGGGTTCTCGTCAAAATGATAGGTGTGCCGACCAAGCCGCCTTTGGGATCAAACGACGGCTCGCCCTGTAATCTCCGCCCAATCGCTTAAGCCGGGGGAGAAATGCAGCGAGGGCCGCCGCCGCGCATGGCCTTCCAGAGTTTCAAACTCTTGGTCGCCGGATTCGCGTCCTTCGTGATCGCCCCTTTCGTTTCGCACGGCCCCGGCGGGCCTCTCCTTGTTTATCTTCGCGACGGCCCCCTCGCCACGCCTTGCCGGACCCTCAGACCGCCGGGCCCTTCTCCTTGTCCCGCCTTCATTCACCCGCTTCGCCGAGGAGCTCAACCTCGGCAGTCTTGGAGAGGGCCTTGGTGCGATGGATCTTCAAAGATCGCTTGTCGGAGTTTTCGGCTTCGAGCCGCCAGGCCCGAAGGCACATCCCAACTTCCTTGGGGTCATCCGCCTTTGGTTTTTTGGTGGAGCCGGGCATCAGATCCTCGAGAAGCACGGCTTTCCTTTGCCTTTGCGGGCGCCGCCTTTCTTCGCCGGGCGGCAATATCCTCATCCGAGGAGTCGGTTTCACGCCAGATCTTTGCCGGGTACTTCCTTCCTCTTCAGCTCCCATTCTGCAAAAGAACATAGAGTTCGCTAATCTTTCACCTTGTTCATTGCCCCTCTTCCAAGATTTGGGTTACGACGCTCGATGGAACGCCCGATGAGGCGGGGTGAACATCGGATATTGTACTGATCCGCTGAACCTTCAGATATACTTTGGAGACTCCGCCCCCTTCCGGGAATGACCGGTCGCTTGCTTGGCCATGGGCTTGGTGGCTCCAAAGGCGCCACTTAACTCATGGCACAACCACCAGAGGAAATAGAGTTCACCGAAGTGCATCAACCATGACATGGGCGGGTTAAGAGCCAACGGAGTAATTCGCAAGCACCTTTCTTCACGCCCGCAGCTTGCATCGCATGGTGTAGATGCCGAGGAACCGGACGGGGGTCTTGGGCTGTACTTTTCGCCCACCCGGGTTTGAAGGTGCGGAGGGGCCATCGAACTGCCGCAGCTCACGGGTAAAGCCGGACAGCCTACTGTAAGGTAGGCCCTGGTTCCCCGGTGGGTGGCTCCAGCAGGCCCCGCCTGTGATTGGTGGCGCCCGCCGCGCCGATAGTGGTTCGAGGCCTTCATGTTCGCTCAAGAACTTGGCGCTGGTCACAAGGCCCGGGTCGAGTTTAGGAGATTTCGCGCCCGTAACGCCGACGGGCTGGCACCGGTACCGGGCAGGAGGAGGCGAGTGCATCATT